>JBBDGP010003751.1:0-5000 GCA_037952835.1 Lithobates septentrionalis
GTAAAACGCACATCAAACGCATGCATAGGTACAAGGAAAAAACACGCAGTTACTTGCAGTTTCTGGTGCGAAAGGGGCCTAATAGTGTGAGCAACGTCCATGAGTTAACTTGGATTTTGCACCTTCTATGCAGTTGAAGTACAGTCAAAAATGCATCCCACTGCATCTGGTGTGAATGGGCCCTTATACTCCAGTACCCCCCCCCCCCCCCTATATTTTGGGTTGTACATTACATTGGGTAGAGCCCCTGTTGTGAATGATCTTTGTGGGCTTGCTAGAAGTTTGTCATTTGCATCCATTTATCACAGATATGCAGTAAAAATATTGTAAGCGCTGCGCAAACTGTTGGCGCTATATAAAACCTGTATAATAATAATAATAAAAATAATAATAGAATAGAATAGTATAATATAATATTAAGAATAATAATAATAAACATATTAATAACAATAATTATAATATTAATAATACCCACTCTATATATATTAGACAAACAGTAATACATTTTAGCTACTCCACTCACCCTTCATTTAACTTTGGGAACTCTCAAATATTTTACTATTTACAAACAATCATGTAACTAAGATATCTACATTTACAAACATGGAACTACACAAAGCCTATAATTTCATATTTGTATACTAGCCCTTTCCCAAAATTACAACACCCACTCTTAAAAAAATGCTGCACTATATTTAATTGTCGCTAAATATTTTAATGTATTTATGAGTATAGTAATCCATGAGGCTGATTTACTAAAGAAGTTGAGAATCTTCACTTTTATAAATTGTAGCTGTGTTCTCTTTGAATACCACAACTATGTGCAAATTCAAAAAAAAAAAAATTACTTTTCACACAATTGGATAATTGAAGTGACTCTTGCCTCTGTTTCTTGAATGAAGATACCTTACTCCTCCTCAATGTATATTTAATGACGTAATAATTCTGTATGGTAAGCAGTTTCATGGTGTGGGTTACAATAAACACAAGTGCAACAAGTCATGTTTTCTGAATTGATTTATTGAAAGATAGCTCTAGGATTTTACTATGGCTGTTCCACATAGTAGTATTGCCCATTACACCCCAATAAATCAATAACCAATGATGAGATACAATATTTGTGCTCACTTTACACAGAGTTGGGGGCCACCATGCAGGCAGCTTGTGTGCATTCTAGATTGCCACTCTATTTGAATATATCCTAAAATAGTTACAAGTCATGTTTTCTGAATTGATTTATTGAAAGATAACTCTAGAACTTTACTATGGCTGGTCCACCTCTTGTATTGCCCACTAAACCCCAATATATATAAATTAAAAAAAAATTATGAAATACAATATCTGCTCCCTTTTCACACACAGTGCTAGGGGCTTCTATAAGGCAAGGTGTATGCATTCTAGATTGCCACTCTGTTTCAAATGTATCCTAAAATTGTTACATGACTTTAGAATTTTACTGTTGCTGGTCCACCTCTTGTATTGCCCCCCTAAACCCCAATATATATCAAGAAGCAATGATAAAATACAATATCATTGTATATCACACACACACAGTGCTAGGAGTCTCTATACAGACAGGTTCTGTGCATTCTAGATTGCCACTCTGTTTCCAATATATCCTAAAATTGTTGCATGACTGTGGACTTTTACTATGGCTGGGCCATATCTAGTATTGCCCATTAAACCCAATATCTATCAATAACCAATGATAACCTGTGCCTACTTCGCACACAGTGCTGGAGGCCTCCATAGAGACAGATTGTGTGAATTCTAGATTGCCACTCTGTTTCCAATATTTCCTAAAATTGTCACATGACTCTAAAACTTTACTAGGGCTGGCCCACATCTAATATTACCAATAAAACCCAGTATATATATATATAATAAAACAATGATAAAATATATTATCTGTGTCCATTTCACACACAGTGCTAGGGGCCTCCATGCAGACAGGTTGTGTGCCTTTTTGATTGCTACTCTGTTTCAGATAATTTTACTATGGCTGGTAAACATCTAGTATCACCAATTGAACCACAGTATATATCAGTAACCAAGGGTGAGATACAATATCAGTGTCCACTTCGCACACAAGGGGCCTCCATACATGCAGGTGGTGTGCATTCTACTCTTATTCAGATGTATCCTAAAATTGTTACATGACTCTAGAGTTTTACTATGGACGTCTCACCACTAATATTGCCCATTAAATCCAATAATGGTCAAAACACAATAATAAAATACAATATCTGTGACCACTAGACAATACATTGCTATGGGCCCCAAATACAGGCAGGTTGTGTGCATTCTACTCTTATTCAAAGGACTGTATCACAAAATTGTTCCATTACTCTACGAACTTTACTATGGCAGGCCCACCTCTAATATTGCCAATAAAACCCAGCATATATATAAAAAAGAGATACAAATATAATACCTGTGTCCACTTTACACACAGTGCTGTGGGCCCCAATACAGGGCAGGTTGAGTGTCTTCTATTCTTATTCTGATTTACCCTAAAATTCTTACAAGTTTTTTGAATTTTACTATGACTTTCCCACCTCTAATATTGCATGCCCATTAAATCCAATAATTATAAAAAAACAAAAAACAAAACAAAAACAAGGAAAAAATAAAATAAAATACAATATCTGTGCCCCCACTTCACAAACAGTCCTAGCGGCCCCAATACAGGTGGGTTGTGTGCATACTAATCTTATTCAAATATATTCTAAAATTGTTACATGATTCTAGAATTTTAATATGACTGGCCCTTATCTAGTATTGCCTCTTAAGCCCAATATATATATCAGTAACCAATGGTGAGATACAATATCTATGCCCACTTCACCCAGAATCCCAGGGGCCTCCATACAAACAGGTTGTGTGCCTTCTACACTTTCAGATGTCTCCTTAAATTGTTACATGACTCTAGATGTTCACTATGGCTGGCCCACCTCTATTACCCATTAAATCCAATAATTATCAAAAAACAATAATAAAATACAATATCTGTGTCCACTTCACACACTGGCCCCAATACAGGCAGGTTGTGTGCAATCTACTCCTATCCCTAAAATTTCTTACATGACTCTATAATTTTACTATGGGCGGTCCTTATGTACTCAATATATATCAATAATCAATGATAAATAGAATATTAGTACTCCCTTCACACACAGTGCTAGGGGCGTCCATACAGGTAGGTTGTGTGCCTTCTACTCTTATTCAAATCTATCCCAAAATTGTTACACGATTCTAGAATTTTACTATGGCTGGCCCACCTCTAGTATTGTCCAAATACAATAATTATCAAAAATCAATATATATTTTTATTATATATATACACAAACGTTTCCCTAAAATTGTTAAATGACTCTAAAATCTTACTATAGCTAGTCCTTAGCTAGAATTGCCAATTAAACCCAATATATTTCAATTATCAATGATAAATAGAATATTGATTTTCCCTTTACACGCTAGGGGCCTCCATACAGACTGATTGTGTGCATTCCAGATTGCAACTCTGTTTCCAATATATCTTCAAATTGTTACATTAGCCCCCCCCCCCCCAAATTTACTGCAGTACATTAGACACAACATGTTAGCTGGTATGGGGTCTATGGCACTTCATAAATTCAATATACTTTGTGCCTAACTACATTAATCTATTTCTGATTGGCAAGCCTTGGGGTTAATTTACTGCAGCAGTAGATTGTTGTACTGGGTTGGCCATCGACAAAGAAGTTTGGATTTAGGGCGATACCATTTATTGGCTAACCAAATAGTTTGTAAATTGTAGAGCAAGCTTTTGAGACATGCTGGCCTCTTCTTCAGGCCATATGAGGTTAATTTACTAAAAGCAGAGTCTGTTTATGTGGCATGGTAACATTTCACTAATAAAATAGATTTATGAAAAAAAAAAAAAATTTGCAAAGTGTATGTTCCTAATGTTGACTAAATGAGGCGAAGCTGTGTTCACTTTTAATACCCCATCATGTGCAAGATATAAAAAAAAAAAAACAGTATTTTGCTTGTACATGACTGAAGTGAACACAGCTTCACCTTACTTATTAAGTGAATAGTCCTTGTCCTTTTAGTAAACCAGCTCTGTGTTCTCTAGCTTAGTTATTTCTCCCAAATAATATGGTGCTGTTCTATAAATACTTAAAATACTACCAGGGATCAATCACTGTGCAAATTCATTCAGCAGGCTGCATAATTGTTAAAATCAAATATATAAAAAAAACATACACAGAGTGTAATGATGGCTTTCAATAGGGGGGATATAATTGCCATTTTTCAAGCTTTTCTAACATACTGTTAAATACAGAAATAATATTTTATATTTATTGCATCATACAAATATATTCCTATGTACTCACAGGTTAAATAACTTTTGTGCTCTATTGAATTGTAAGGTTGGAGAACTTTGTGAACTCTCTCCCTTTGTGTAGCACATGTTTCAGCATTGATCCCTCACTACTTTCTCCTTCCAGCCTTCATTGTGTGCTTTATGCATCTAACTTACCCTGAAATGTTCCAACTTAAGTTTATAAAAAAAAAAATCAATGCATAATACAGAAGTACTAATCTGTGCACCAACATATTATTATTTCTCCCTTTTTTTCCCCCAAGCCCAGCAAATTTAAATGACTGATTTATGAGCCAGTCTGGCTGTTGCTAAATTTACATGCGATCAATATCAGACAGGGAGTCAAGTGGCTTCTTAAAGCACCATTGTGACAGTAATTATTGCCACTAATGGTCACAGTTAAACCCCCCCCCCCCCCCCTTCCCTTTCCCTTTCCTAGCTCCCTGGTCTTCAGCCCTAGCAATGCCTGGCTTGCTTTTGCTCACCTTGCAGAGAATTTTCTAACTAGATTATTAGGCACTCCAGCATGGCAGGCTGCAGGGATCCAGGCAAAGACAAGAAGCTGAGTTCTCTGTGCTGAGAGAAAACAGGGCAGGGCAGGCAGGGCCAGGGCTGCAGGATCCAGGAG
>JBBDGP010003751.1:10000-122500 GCA_037952835.1 Lithobates septentrionalis
TTCTGCCAAAAACATTATTTGATTTAAGTCTTTTAAAACTGGTATGTATAAAATATATTTCCTCCATGTAGTTTTGGCACCTCCCCTTATTTATTCCATTTCTATTTTTAGCTGTGTTTGTTGACCTTCTGAATGGTTATTATTAGAGACGAGCTCAAGTAAAAAGGACGACAAGGTGCCCATAATAGAACTGTTCTACACTGATAACCTAAATATAATAAATATTGCCCATAATAGAACTGTTTCTACACTGATAACCTAAATATAATAATATATAATAATCATGCAGCCAATCTTTTTTAATTATTAAAAATCTCTACAATATCAGCGGATCAGACAGATCATTCAGCTGTCCTCATTTTTCTCTTATTTCCCCTATACTGTATATATTCATTGTATCAGTTTTTCATGATTGAAAAAAAAGAGTTATGCAATATTGTGAATTTAGAAATAAAATTGTTTACAAAACAAAATTGCAAAAATTGGTTTTCAAAATGGCAGAATCGGGTATAATTATAGCTAAATGCAGCTAACAAAAGCATTACAAGCGTATTTATCAAAGCAACCAATAATAATGTTATCTAGTAATATCAAATTCATTAAAAAAAATAATAACAATATTAATAATATATATCTATATCTATATCTATATCTATCTATATATATCTATATCTATCTATATATATATATATATATATCTATATCTATCTATATATATATATATATATATATATATATATATAGATAGATAGATAGATAGATAGATAGATATATATATATATATATATATATATATATATATATATATATATATATATATATATATATATATATATATATATATATATATATATATATATATATATATATATATATATACATATATCTATCTATAGATATATATATCTGTAGATATATATATCTGTAGATATATATATCTATAGATATATATATAGATAGATATAGATCTATCTATCTATATAGATATGTATATATATATATCTATCTATCTATCTATCTATCTATCTATCTATCTATCTATCTATCTATCTATCTATCTATCTATCTATCTATCTATCTATCTATCTATCTATCTATATCTATATCTATATATATATATATATATATATATATATATATATATACATTTTGGTCTTGTGACCTTCTTGCAGCCCCCCGACTCTCCTGTCACCTTTGACACCTCTGCTAATGTGCGGCTAATGAGCTCTTTATCTGTCTGTGTCCACACAATGGCATTTATTTAGTTGTAAACCGCTAAGTGAAAGTCCCCCCCCCTCTCAGCAGGACTCTCTATACATTGTATACAAGGTGCTATTTAACCCCCCGACACTGAGATCAGATCGCCTCCCACCTTGTTACATTGTTTCTTAGTAAACAGTCTGAGCATTTTTATTTTTCTGTCGGAAGTTTTCCTGTTGGGCCAAATTCTTCAAAATGTATTTGGCTCACTATGCTTGTCTTTGAATAAACACTCCTTAAACTGGCCATACACAATACAATTACTGTGCTAACTCCTTTAGCTTTACTAAAGCTATGCATTATGCTAAATGTATTTTAATCTATAAATAATCAATACTTATGTAAACAATCCATGCAATTAGTATCAAATCCGGCAGGTCCTTGCACTACATAGTTATTGGTAGATTTAAAGGAGATTGTATAATCACATTGAATGGAGCATGGCCAGCCGTAGAGTACCACACTGAGGGCCTGATTTACTAAAGTGGGTAGAAATAAGTAAGTTGTTGCCTGAATAAGGATTCTTTTTTTTTTTTGGGGGGGGGGGGGGGGGTTACTTTTTTTTCCATACTATAAAGTTGATTTATTAAGGCAAATAGGCTGTTCACGTTTACAAGGGGAATTATCCCAGAGTTTAGTGAGTGTGGTGAATTTTCACTTTCCAAAGAATACACACAGTCAGGTGCAAAGAAAAAAAAAGGGGGGGGGGGGGGGGGTTTACACCACCTTTATTAAGCTTTGGGGCAAATTCCCTTGCAAAGTGAAATTGAACAGCCTACTTTGCTTTTAGTAACTCAGCCTCTATGATTAGATGCAGATTTGTCCAGGCAGAACTGACTCATTCTAAATTATTCAGATAAATTGGTACAGTATGTGTAAATTGTGGGCGAATTGAAAAATTTGCGATTCACTAATTGAAGTTTAATGATTTTGTCAGAATCGTCCAATTTACAGATGGAGACCGCCAACCGATCAATGGACAAGATTTTTTGCCCATATTGGGTATTTTTGAGCCTCTTAGTTGTCACTAGAGAGCTATATATGATGGAAGAGATGATTGCCCATATTATACATTTTGGGGTTGATTTACTGAGGGCAAATAGCATTTTGCAAGTGCAGTTGCTTCAGAGCTTAGTAAATGAGGCAAAACTTCACATTGCAAAGAATACCCAATCACATGCAAGAAAAACAAACAAACAAACAAACAAAATAAAAACAACAGCATTTTTGCTTGCACATGATTGGATGATGGCAGTCAGCAGAGCTTCACCTCATTTAATAAGCTCTGGAGCAACTGCACTTGCAAAGTGCACAGTCTATTTGCCTTTAGCAAATCAACCCATCTATGATCCCCTTCTATAGTTGTCCTCAGATAAACCCAGCTTAAAAAAATAAACATAACTTTTTATTTACCCTTAGGGCCAGTTCACACCACATGCAGTCCAGTGCGTTTTTTTTCTGCATCAAAAACGCATAAAAAGTAGGTTATATGGTTTTCAATGGCATAGTTCACACCAGTGCTTGAAGTTTCAGTGCGTTCCAGTTCCAGAAAAAAAAGTAGAACATGCTGCATTTTTCCTGCACTGGACTGTACTGGAACGCTGTAAAAAGCATAAAAAAAACCTCACGGGAATGCACCGCAACGCACCAAAAAAATCACTGGAACACCCATGTTCTTATTTAAGTTTAAGGGAAAAAAAAGGGGGGAAAAATGCACTGGACTGCATCAAAAACACACCAAAAACGCATAAAAAATACACTGGAATGCATCAAAAATGCACCAAAAATGCATAAAAATGCACTGGACTGCATCAAAAAACACCAAAAACGCATAAAAAATGCACTGGAATGCATCAAAAATGCGCGTGCAACAAAGCATCTGGGGCGCATCCGGACTGTGTCTCTATGCTGTGAACTGGCCCTAAGGGCCAGTTCACAACATAGAAACGCAGTCCGGATGCGTTCCGGATGCTTTTCTGCATACGCGTTTTTGATGCGTTCCAGTGCGTTTTTGATGCGGTCCAGTTAATGTTTTCCCCCTCTTTTTTTTTTAACCTTACATGAGGACATGTGTGTTCCAGTGCATTTTTGGTGCGTTTAGTACGTTCTGGTGCATTTTTGATGCGTCTTACCACGTTCCAGTACAGTCCAGTGCATAAAAAATGCAACATGTTCTACTTTTTTTTTTCTGGAACTGGAACGCACCAGAACTGACTTCACTGGTGTGAACTATGCCATTGGAAACCATATAACCATGCTATCCATGTGTCTCTGATGCAGAAAACGCACAGGACTGCATGTGGTGTGAACTAGCCCTTTATTGTAAAATACTAACATCAGAAAGACATGCTCTGAATTTATGCAAAGGGCCTCATTCACACGGCCATAAAAAAAAATCACATTGATAACAGTTTTTTATTTTTGGATCAGAACGCAGCCGCGTTGTTTTCAATGGAGATATTCACACAGGTGCGTAAACATGCACTGCGCTCAGATCTGTAAGCAAGATCCAAAAATTTGCATCTGAGAACATGCATATACATGTATGCCATTGGGGAAAAAAAGGGCAGGACCATTTTTAGGCATTATAAATCTATGATCTATTTACTGATCATGTACGTAGAACCTAATGATCAGTAACATTTTTATGGGCGTGGTCCAGCCAGATGAATGAGGCCTACGTGTGATAAAATAGCTTTCGCCATATTCAGTTTTACTTTTTTGTAAGAAAAAAAAACTTGCAGAAATGTATTTAGAAAGAGCATGCTTAGGTTTAACCCATTAATAAGCACCTGTAATATATAGGTCTGAGAAATAGACCAGTAAATGTGGCAGGGTTCTCTCATAGGCACACATTATTATTATTATCATTATTCAGGATTTATATAGCGTCAACAGTTTACGCAGCGCTTTACAATATAAAAGGGAGACAATACAGTTATAATACAATACAATACAATAGGATTAAGAGGGCCCTGCTCAGAAGAGCTTACAATCTAATAATGTATGCACAAGCCTGATTTCGCTGGAAGATAAGAGTAAACAACAATGCTAATAAAATATAAACCAACTACTACTATAACTACTATAACTGATAGCCATGTTTTCTTGTAGGTGGCAATATTCTTCTGGATGGGTGGGGAAAAGATGTATCTTTGCCCCACTGCTGGGGCAACATAGGAACATAGAAGATTGTAAGCTCCTTGAGGGCAGGGACTGATGTGAATGTACACTATATATGTAAAGTGGTGCGTAAATTGACAGCGCTATATAATAAATAAATAATATTTATTATTATATTAATAATATTTATTATTAATAATAATAATACTTATTATTAAATAATATGTATTAATAACAATTCCTATAATAAATAAATAATAAATAAATAGAAGGTTGAGAGCAGAAAAAAGGTCCTACAAAAGTGGTCCATCAGGTCTGACCCAATTTTATTTTTGTTGTTGTTTTTTTTTTAACCTTGTTGTCAGACTATAGATCTGTGTTTGTCCCAAGCATTTATTTACTGTTGACTTACTACTCACTTACCTCTGCTGGAAGTCTGTCCCAAGCATCAACTACTCAAAAGGAAAAAAAAATACTTTCCTTTTTTTTTTCTTTTTTTTTTTTTTTCAAAAGAGCTTTATTGTAAATAAAGAAGGTAACATTAGGGTAGAAATACACCCACGCAGGGGTGGTGGAGGGGTAGAAACAATAGGGATGACAAAATATAGATTCTTGCCCAAAACGATCGAACTTGATCAAACAGAATAAAGTAGGATAAGGTATACAAAATACAGAGTGTAAAGATGCGAAGTTGGAGTACACTGTATACCACGGGGGTTACACGAGGTCTACCCCTACCCATCGACACCCCAAATGGGAGCAATCTGTGTCCATGGACAAAAGGCCAACCCCGCACCCCCCCCAGGTAAAAACACAAATTACTTTTGAACTTTCCTGCAGCTGGTTTGAGGTCATCTCCCCCTGTCCTAGCTCCCAATTGAAAATACAGCCCTTCTGAATCCTATTCACACCCATAACGTAAGATTCAGACCTGTAGGAGGTCCTGGATTGCAGTGCCTGCTTCTATGTATTTGCAAATCTCTCTACCTGACACCCCAGCTTCCATTATGATTTGAAATCAGATTTTAACCGCTTGCCCACCGGGCCAATTCCGACACTTCTCTCCTATGTAAAAATCTGTATTTGCTAGAAAATTACTTAGACCCCAAACATTATATATATATATATATTTTTTTAACAGAGGCCCTAGAGAAGAAAAAAAACGGTCATTGCATTTTTTTATGTCACAGGGTAAATCTCTTATCTACAATGGAAAGCATTAGATTTTTTTTAAAATAAAAGGCCCTTTTTTTTTTACATTGGGCCAGAACCAGAAGTGACGTCATGGCGTCGCTCCGGTCCTCCAAGGCCATAGATATGAGCAGAGGCCAGGCCACCTTTCCTCTGCTCATTTTTATTACCACCCGCTGCAACCTCTGGATTGGTTCTTGGGGCTACCGATCATCCAGATAAGCCTGAGAACCACCAGAAGGCGGCAGGAGGAGAGGTGACCCCGCCCGCTGCTTCTAAAAGGGATCCAGCGGCGAATCTGCCATTCGGATCACTTTTGACGGTTAGAGAATCGCCGGCTAAGAAAAAAAAAACAGTACAAAGAGTTATGGTATATTGCTGCAGCCATAACCCTGGTATTCCGCTTCCAACTGAGCCCAAGCGGCCTGCAGGCCCCCTGCCGGGCGCGCATGGTGCGCTCGGTGATCAGCGAGTCTATGAGATTCGGCTGATCACAGATCGGAGTAAGGAGTCGATCCCGACCCCTGACCACGTGATCAGCTGTCAGCCAATGACAGCTGATCATGTGATGTAAACAGAGCCGGTAATCGGCTATTTTTTTCTCCTCGCGCTGACAGCGAGGAGAAAAAAAAAGCCGATCACCAGCGGCTCTCAGAGGGACATCGGTCCTGATCAAGGAGAGCTGCCGCCAGCTCATCTGTGCCCACATGTGCCCTCCAGCACCGCCTACCAGAGCCCACCAGCACCACCTACCAGGGCCCACAGTGCCACTTATCAGTGCCCACAGTGCCAGCTACCAGTGTCATCAATCAGTGCCTCATCAACAGTGCTGCCCATCAGTGTCACCTATCAGTGCCCATCAGTGTCACCTACCAGTGCCCATCAGTGTCACCTATTAGTGCCCATCAGTGCCACCTACCAGTGCCCATCAGTGCCATCTATCAGTGGTACCTATCAGTAATACCTATCAGTGCCCATCAGTGCCACCCATCAGTGCCACACATCAGGGCCCATCAGTGCCATCTTATCAGTGGCCATCAGTACCGCCTTATCTGTCCCCATCAGTGCCGCCTTATCTGTGCCTATCAGTGCCCATCAGTGCAGCCTATCAGTGCCCACCAGTGCCGCCTCATCAGCGAATATCAATGAAGGAGAAAAATTACCTGTTTGCAAAATTTTATAACAAACTATGAAACATGATTTTTTTTTTTCAAAATTTTGCAAGTGGTTAAAGTAGAACTATAGTCAAAACTTTTTTTTTCATTTTGGATAGGTTAAAGGAGGGTTATAACCCCAGATTTTTTTTTTTGCCATCTGTGTCCTATTGCAGAGATTTCCCTTCACTTTAAATAGAGGGGGGGATCTCTCTAACAGGGGCATAGACAGCAAAAAAAAACTGACAGGGATTCTGTCAGAAGGGAATCCTTCTCCACTCTGTCCAAAGCTAAGAAAAAAAAGTTTTGCCTTTAGTTACAATTTAATTATTCACGTAACTTTTTTTTTTGGTGTTGGTTCTTAGCCGCAAATGAAGGTAAGAGCTCCAACCCGCGTAACATATCCACTTTCCAAAAGCTGAATATTAATGGGTCGTGTTTTTTTAGAGGAATTTAGCTGACTAAGCAACAGATGACATAAAAGATCTCACACACACACACACACACGGGACATCAGCCAGTGACAGCTCTTTTCAACTAATCGAGACACATAAACGGAGATTTGATAATGTGCGCGGGATTACCGTATAATTATAGCGTCGCGGTTTCTTGCCATAATTACATACAAAGTGATTTACCTAAAGCTGGTCTGTCACATGTGGGGCTGTGGTACCGTTTTTTAGAACATCATAAAACGAGGTAGGGATCTCTTTAACCACTTGACCTCCAGAACATTTACCCCCCCCCTTCCTGACCAGGCCATTTTTTTTTGCGCGATGCGGCACTGCATTACTTTAACCATTTCCATACCGGGCACTTTCACCCCCCCTTCCTGCCCAGACCAATTTTTAGCTTTCAGTGCTCTCACACTTTGAATGACAACTACTCTGTCATGCTACACTGTACCCAAACAACATTTTTATCATTTTTTTTCACACAAATAAAAATTTATTTTGGTGGTATATAATCACCACTGTTTTTTTTATTTTTTGCAATATAAGTGAAAAAGTGACAACATTTTGAAAAAAAAAATTATTTTTTTTTAGTTTCTATTATAAAAAATTTGCAAATAAATAATATTTGTTCATAAATTTGGGCCAAAATGTATATTACTACACAGTGACACAGTGGTGGCTGGTGTTTTTTGTTTGGGGGGTGGCAAACAACCAAACCCCCCCATTCCCCCCCCGCTGTCTGACGGTCAGTCCACCAACACTTACCCCATCTAGGAGGTGGGCATTTACGGGGATCGGGCAATTGCCAGGCATCCGAGGAGCAGCGGCTGGGATCAGGGCACCAAGCAGTGGCGGGGATTGGGCATCCGAGGAGCGGCGGGGATCAGGGCACCAAGCACCGGCGGGGATTGGGCATCTGAGGAGCGGCAGGGATTCGGCATCCGAGGAGCAGCGGGGATCAGGGCACCAAGCAGCCGCGGGGATTGGGCATCCGAGGAGCGGCGGAGATCAGGGCACCAAGCAGCGGCGGGGATTGGGCATTCAGGCATTGGCCAGTGGCTCTTCTCCTCCTCGCTTCCGCCGTGCGTCTCCTACCCTCCCCCTAGGCATCCAATAGGATCGACTGTCCTTTCAGCCAATCGGGTGACGGGTATCAGACCCACTTCTCGATTGGCCGGGAGGAGGATCAGTGTTGCAACAGCGAATATGCATTCGCTGTTGCAACACAACTGGGTGGGCTCCAGACGCAATGCTCTGGGTCCCGAGTCCACCCTATTTTGAAGCCTATTAGGACCTATGGCTCTAATCAGGTGCTTAAAAAAAAAAAAACCCTGCCGCTGTAATTCATGCGCATGGATAGGGAGGGCAGCGCCCTAGTGCCCACAATGGATTGGCCGCCCCTGTTGCTACATATCTTTGGTAAAAAATAACCCAAATCGGTGTATATTATTTGGTCTGTGTGAAAGTTCTAGAGTCCACAAGCTACGGTGCAAATCATAAAAAATTGATCACACCTGATGTACTGACGGTCAGAACAGTAGAAATACCTCCCAAATGACCCCTTTTTGGAAAGTAGACAGTCCAAGGCATTTAGTAAGAGGCGGGTTTTTTTGAAGTTGTAATTTTTTCCCACAATTCTTGGGAAAATGAAGAAATTATTATATATATATATTTTTTTACACACAATTGTCATAATAACAAGTTATTTCTCACACACAGCATATGCTTACTTGCAGTTACACCCCAAAATACATTCTGCTACTCCTCCTGGTACTCGGGTACTCTAATGGGCTGCAGATAGGTACTCAGGTACTCTGGGCTGGAGACAGGTACTCGGTACTCTGGGCTGGAGACAGGTACTCGGGTACTCTGGGCTGGAGACAGGTACATGGGTGCTCTGGGCTGGTGACAGGCACTCACAAACTCTGGGCTGGTTGTCATAATGATTGTCATGATTGTCATAATAACAAGTTATTTCTCACACACAGCATATGCATACTTGCAATTACACCCCAAAATACATTCTACTACTCCTCCTGAGTATGGCGATACCACATGTGTGAGATTTTTTCACAGCCTGGCCACATAGAGAGGCCCAACATCCAAGTAGCACCTTCAGGCATTCTAGGAGCATAAATTACACATATAATTTCCTGACAATCTATCACATTTTTGAAGGCCATGGAGCACCAGGACAATGTAAAACGCCCACAAAATGACCCCATTTTGGAAAACAAACACCCCAACATATATTCTATGAGGCATGAGCTGCAGATAGGTACTCAGGTACTCTGATGGGCTGCAGATAGGTAATTGGGTACTCTGATGGGCTGCAGAGAGGTTTTCCAGTGCTCTGATGGGCTGTAGAGAGGTACTCAGGTAGTCTGGGCTGGAGACAGGTACTCGGGGAGTCTGGGCCTGGAGAAAGGTACTCGGGTACTCTGATGGTCTGCAGATAGGTACTCGGGTACTCTGGGCTAGGACAGGTACTCGGGTACTCTGATAGGCTGCTGATAGGTACTCGGGTACTCTGGGCTGGTAACAGGTACTCGGGTACTCTGGGCTGGTAACAGGTACTCGGGTACTCTGGGCTGCTGACAGGTACTCGGGTACTCTGGGCTGGTGACAGGTACTCTGGTACTCTGTCCTGGAGACAGGTACTCGGGTACTCTGGGCTGGAGACAGGTACTCGACTACTCTGATGGGCTAGAGACAGGTACTTGGGTACTCTGATGGGCTGGAGATAGGTACTCGGGTACTCAGATGGGCTGGAGCAGGGGCGGAACTACCACCATAGTGACCCATGCGGGCGCTATGGTGCCCGCAGCCGAGTGGGGCCCAGTGAGGATGAGAGCACTCCCAGCCAGGGGAAGAGAGAGGAAAGGAAGAGGCGAGCTGTCCGTATCAGCAGAGAGCTGAATTGCACGATGTAAGAGCTTTCATTAGAACTTCCAGTGTTCCCGGGGCTCACGTCACATAGCTCCACCTTTTGGCCAGGTGCCTTTGATAGACAGAACGCCAATCCAATGCGGGACATGTGACGTCATCAAAGGCGTCGGGCCAAGAGGTGGGGCTATGTGACGATGAGCCCCGGGAAGACAGGAAATTCAAATGAAAGCTATTACAGCGGGCAATCCCGCTCTCTGCTGATCCGGGTGGCTTGCCTCTTCCTCTGCATAGGTGGGGCTGTATGGGGCACAGGCAGACCAGGCTGTATTGGGCACAGGTCTTGCTGTATGGGGCACAGGTCACGCTGCATGGGGCACAGGTCACGCTGCATGTGGCACAGGTCATGCTGCATTGACACTAGGGCAGCTGTGAGGGGGGGGGGCTGTTTGCAGAGGGGCCCATACAACATTTTGCTATGGGGCCCTGCTATTTCTAGTTACGCCCCTGGGCTGGAGATAGGTACTCTGGTACTCAGATGGGCTGGAGATAGGTACTCTTTGTAACTAGGGCAATCTGTGTGTTTTACTGTGCACTGTAATTGGTAACTAGCTGTTACTGCAATTTTCTCCTCGAGTAGGTTTTCGAGTAGGTGAGGAGGAGAACCCGGTAACAGCTAGTTTCTGCGGTGTGTTGAAATTTGTGACCGGCTATGATTGGACACAGCCGGTCATGTGGTAAAGAGCCAATTTCATTGGCTCTTTACCCTGATCGGGGATGGGCTGTGACAGAGTGACACGGCTCATCCCCGATCGCCGCTCTGCACCCTTGGGGGGCGCGCACGAGCGAAGTGCACGAAGACAGTGCATGTGACTGGCTGTGATTGGACACAGCCGACCACATGGTAAAGAACCATTTTCATTGGCTCTTTACCCTGATCGGGGATGAGCTGTGTCAAATTTCTTTTGGTGGTATTTCATCATCTCTGTGTTTTGCACTATAAACAAAAAAAGACCTTGCAAAAAAATAATATATATGTATTTTTTACTTTCTGCTATAAAACATATCAAACTACTACTACTATTACTAGTAATGGCGGCGATCAGTGACTTATAGCGGGACTGCAATATTGCGGCGGACAAATCAGACACTAAGTGACACGTTTGACACTTTTTTGGGAACCAGTGACACTAATACAGCGGTCAGTGCTAAAAAAAATACGCACTGCCACTGTACTAATGACACTGGTTAGGAAGGGATTAACATCAGGGGTGATCAAAGGGTTAAAGGTGTGCCTAGCCAGTGTTTGTGTTTACAGTGCGGGAGGTGCTTTTACTAGGGGAAGGCATGGATTGGTGTTCCTGCTTTGCAGAGTCACAGGATCCATGCCTTCTGTACTGACAGAACGTCCATCTGCCTTGTTTACCTAGGCAGACCGCCGTTCTTCCTCTGTAGCTGAAGGACATCGGGTCCTTCCTGAATAATCATAGCGGGAGCAAGCCGACCAGTGGCGCGCATTTACACCTACTACCCGGAAATGCAGGATCATGTAAATATATGTGATCCTGCGCACATCGGCCACCCTGTAGCCGTAAAACAGCTATAGGGTGGTCACTAAGTGGTTATGGAAGGGTGGGGAGGGCGGTGAAGATGCGGCTCAATGTGGCAAGTGTAAATGAGCCTTAACACCTACAGGTTTCGTCCCTCTATTCAATGACTGGACAGTGAAAGGAGAAGCTAACCGATGAGCTCACCTCTCCGCCACTCTGCTCTCTCCTCCTATCAGCACGCTGCCTGCATTGCGCCACAAATGATTGGCTCAGTGTGCTGCTTCTACCTCTCCCAATCTGAGCTCTGCTGTACAGGGACTACAAGAAGCAGAGCTGCATTAATGTTCAGCTTTATGGGCACTTCTCCTGTAAGGTCTGGACCTTTTGGTCGACATTCCGCCGAAAAATAAACTTTCTTTTAACCTCGCGGAGTCTCAGAAGTTTCTGGAACGCGCTACATTTGGCTGCCTTCTCCCTCCACCGGCTTCAGCAAACATATTATTTTTTTCCCCCCGCTCCATCCAGAGAAAACAAATGAACTAACTTTACACAAGCTGCAGCACGGATTTTTTTTTTCGAGAAAAAGGGCAGAGGCGCGGACGCTCGGCGGTGTTGGGTTTCTATAGCGGCTGTGTTACCGGAAACTGCGTAGTGGGCGGCCCTCTCCCGGGTGTAAATCCTGCCAGGGGTCGGTCTGCGCACATGTGCACAAAAACTTTGTTCAGTTCGCTGAGCCGAGCGCAGCCGGAGAGAAACCGCAGGTCGCGGGGAGTTAACCCCTTCCTGCCGCGGCCACCGTGGACGTTTCATTGCGCCTTAAGATGGGCTGGGGTGTAACGGACTAGCCGATCGCTGTGATTGGCTGTCGCAGTGGATCAGGAGCCAATCCAGAACCAGAGACCAGGACCTGTTGCACCAGAAGCGTGCAGCCAGCACACATTAGCCACCATGGACTCATATGTGGGACGCGCGTGCGTTACCCACTTGACCTCCGGAAGATTTACCCCCCTCATGACCAGGCCACTTTCTGCGATACGGCACTGCGGTACTTTAACTGACAATTGCGCGGTCGTGCAACGCTGTACCCAAATAACACGTATGTCCTTTTTCCCCCACAAATAGAACTTTCTTTTGGTGGCATCTCATCACCTCTGCGTTTTTTTTCTTTTTGTGCTATAAACAAAAAAAGAGCGACAATAAAAAAATATATATATAATTTTTTTTTTATTGCGCGGTCGTGCGACGTTGTACCCAAATAACATATATGCCCTTTTTTTTCCCCACAAATAGAACTTTCTTTTGGTAGTGTTTCATCGCCTCTGTGGTTTGTATTTTTTGTGCTATAAACAAAAAAAAGTGACAATTAAAAAAAAAATTATATATATATATATATATATATATATATATATATATTTTATTGTCACTTTTTTGTTTATAGCACAAAAAATACAAACCGCAGAGGCGATATATATATATATATATATATATATATATATATATATATATATATATATATATATATATATATATATATATATATATATATATGTATATAAATTTTTTCTTTTTATTGCATGGTTGTGCGACATTGTACCCAAATAAGATGTACTGTATGTCCTTTTCCCCCACAAATAGAACTTTCTTTTGGTGGTATTTCATCGCCTCTGTGGTTTGTATTTTTTTTTGCTCAAAAACAAAAAAAGAGCGACAATAAAAAAATAAAATCAAAAATATATATATATATTTATATATATATGTATATGGTTGTGCGATGTTGTACTCAAATAACATGTATGTCCTTTTTTCCCTACAAATAGAACTTTCTTTTGGTGGTATTTCATCACCTCTGCGGTTTGTATTTTTTGCGCTATAAACAAAAAAAGAGTGACAATATTAAAAAAAAAAATAAAAAAAAAATATATATATATATATATATATATATATATATATATATATATATATATATATATATATATATATATATATATATATATATTTATTTTACCTATAAAACATATCCAACAAAAAAATAAAAAAATGAAATGTCTTCATAAATTTAGGTCAATATGTATTCTGCTGCTCCTTTTTTTCAATTTTTGGTATTAAAAAAAACCCCCAGTAAGCATATATTGATTCGTTTACGCAAACGTTATAGCATCTAGTGTCCGATTGACCGCCACAATATCGCAGTCCCACTATGTTTGTCCACCGGCACCCACTGATCGTCGGGAAGACACAAAAGGACGGAGCTCTGCCTACGCAGAGCGGGGTAAAGGAAATCCATCTCTTCCCTTCGTAAAAGCAGCACATAGTATACACATAAACACTGGCTAGGCACACATTTAACCCTTTGATCGCCCCTAGATGTTTAACCCCTTCCCAGCCAGTGTCATTAGTACAGTGACAGTGTATATATATATTTTTTTTTTCAAATAACAATTTTTTATTGGTTATAGCAACAGGTAAATGAACATGAGTCAAGCACAGTAATGTACAGGTAGCACAGAAGGAGTAAAAGAGCTATTGCATATAAGATCAATAAACAAAATATTATGTTGTAGGTATATGCAGCAGACACATTATGTGTGCTGTCAAACAATAAATAGCATCTGCCGTAGGCCTTTACTGGGCCGGAGAAAGATAGAAGGAGGGGGAGGGGGAGAAGAGTTATAGAAAGGGGGAAGATGGGGATAAGGAGATTTTTATTGGTTATTTTTTCATAGCAGAAAGTAAAAAATATTGTTTTTTTTTTTTTTTCAAAATGTTCGCTCTTTTTTTTTTGTTTATATCGCAAAAAATAAAAAAAACACAGAGGTGATCGAATACTACCAAAAGAAAGTTCTATTTGTGGGAAAAAAACATCCATGTTATTTGGATACAGCGTCGCACGACCGCACAATTGTTAGTTAAAGTAACGGAGTGCTGTATCGCTAGAAAATGGGGGTAAATCTTCCGGAGGTCAAGTGGATAGAACACCTCTGTCTGAACGCTGGAGTGTTTATTAATCTTCAAGGCAATTCACCACATGGCAGCCAGTAGAACTTTATAAAATGCCACTGTGTGACATTTCAATAAAGTTTGTTTAAAAAAAATAACAAAAAAATAGTGTCAGTGGCGCAGCGCACCGTACACCAGCCACTGCATTGTAACGCAACCGCTGGTGCGAATAGACCCGAAGGTAAGGTTCAAACTTGAGCTCCATCCAATTAAATCTTTTGTTTATTTATTTTTTGCACTTTTTCCGGCTTGAGCATTTTGTTTTAGCCAAACAAAATTGAAACTTTTTTTTTAATGCGCTTTTTCCAGCTTGAACGTTTTTGTTTTAGCCAATCAAAATATATATATTTTTTTTAATCCGCTTTTTTCAGCTTGAGCACTTTTGTTTTAGCCAATCGAAATTAAATCTTTTTTTTTTTTAATGTGCTTTTTCCGGCTTGAACGTTTTTGTTTTAGCCAATCAAAATATTTATATATTTTTTTTATTTGCTTTTTCCAGCTTGAGCATTTTTGTTTTAGCCAATCAAAATTAAATCTTTTTTTTTTTTAATGTGCTTTTTCCGGCTTGAGTGTTTTTGTTTTAGCAAATCAGAATTGAAACTTTTCTTCCAGCTGGAACGTTTTTGTTTTGGCCAATCAAAATAGAATTTTTTTTTATTATTTTAATGTGCTTTTTCCAGCTTGAGCATTTTTGTTTTAGCCAATCAAAATTAAATCTTTTTTTTTTTTATATGCTTTCTAAAATATTTTATTCTTTTATTTTTTTGTGCTTTTTCCGGCTTGAGCGTTTTTGTTTTAGCTAATCAAAATAGAATGTTTTTTTTTTTTTAAAGGGGTTTTTCCAGCTTGAGCGTTTTTGTTTTAGCCAATCAAAATGAAATCTTTTTTTTTTAATACGCTTTTTCCAGCTTGAGCGTTTTTGTTTTAGCCAATCAAAATTGAATCTTTTTTTTTTTTTTTTTTTAATGCGCTTTTTCCAGCTTGAGCATTTTTGTTTTAGCCAATGAAAATTGAATCTTTTTTTTTTAATGCGCTTTTTCTAGCTTAAACGTTTTTGTTTTAGCCAATGGAAAGTTAATTACTAGGAGAAGGTGAGGCAAGAAATTGTGCAAGAAGCGCGCATTTTTCAAGCCCTCGTCATTTAAGTCTATAGGGGCTAAAAACGCGTGCCCCCAAAATTAAAAGATCTAGTATCAGGAGTCAGGACTAATAAAACGTATATTACGCGGTCTTGTTCATGCTACCGGCCAACTGCGGTATTTCGGGATTTTTCCCATCGTTCTACGTTAACCAGGCTAAGATCTGTCGACAGCGATCCGGAATTCATCACTTTGCTGCTTTTTTACCCTTTTAACTACCAGGGACCACTAGAGGGCATCCTGTAAATACAAATATAAATCACGCGGTTTGTTTGGGAACGTCGGCCTTTTTTGGAGAAGTGGTGGTAAAGAGAGCGAGATGAATATCAGCCTTTAGCCGGAGAGAGCTCGCGGGGTAATTCATGGCAGGCACCTCGTCTAATAGAATGCACATTGAATTGCTGCACAGCTAAATGCCTTTTCTTCTGCCCTGCTTTTCTTCCAGCGCGCGTTTTTTTTTCGGTTTAACCCCGAAGAGCATTTTGCCTATTTATTTTATTTAATAGATCTCCATTCTGTGCAATATTTGGATTATTATAATTATACGGAGAGCATTAATTGTCCCGCGTAAATGCAGTCATTAGGGCGGCAGAATGGGCCATTTGGACACGACTTGATAAGATGCACCTGTCCCTGATTACGGGGGTAATTTGGGTGGATAACAAGTGTCACGCTGTACCGGTCCCCCCGCCGCTCTCGACTTGTGGGAACCAGATGGTAAAAACAATGATATATTGAGCCTGTAAACAAGGCCTCCAAGGCTGATTACAAAAGCCACAGCATGCACGCCGGGGCCTGGGAAAAGCTGGCCTGATCAGCTGCTGGAGGACTACAATGCTGAGCATGCTCTCTGGAGTCTACAAACATTGCCGGGCTCGGGATAAGACACAGCCCCGGCACACAACAGGCTGCCTTGGTTTGCCGATAAGCAACAAGGATGCACAGTGATGTAGCTTCCGGCTTATAGAGGGATGGTTCCCTTGAACCTGTTCTGCTCCTGAACCCGAACCCTTCTGCTCCTAAAAGCCAAACCCTTCTGCTACTCAATCCAAACTCTTCTGCTTCTTAACCTGAATCCTTCTGCTCCTAAACCCAAACCTTCTGCTCCTGAACCTGAACCCTTCTGATCCTGAACCCGAACCCTTCTGCTCCTGAACCCAAACCCTTCTGCTCCTAAACCCAAACCCTTCTGCTCCCAAAAGCCAAACCCTTCTGCTACTTAATCCAAACTCTTCTGCTTCTTAACCCGAATCCTTCTGCTCCTGAACCCAAACCTTCTGCTCCTGAACCCGAACCATTCTGCTCCTGAACCCGAACCCTTTTGCTCCTGAACCCGAACCCTTCTGCTCCTAAAAGCCAAACCCTTCTGCTACTTAATCCAAACTCTTCTGCTTCTTAACCCGAATCCTTCTGCTCCTGAACCCAAACCTTCTGCTCCTGAACCCGAATCCTTCTACTCCTGAACCCAAACAAATCTTCTCCTGAATCCAAACCCCTCTGCTCTTGAAGTCAAACCCTTCTGCTTCTGAATCCAAACTCTTCTGCCTCCTAATCCAAATCCTTCTGCTCCTGAATCCAAACCCTTCTGCTGTTGAACCTGAATCCTTCTGCTCCTGAACCCAAACCTTCTGCTCCTGAACTCAAATCCTTCAGCTCCTGAACTTAAACAATTCTTCTCCTGAATCTAAACCCTTCTGCTTCTGAACCCAAACCCTTCTGCTCCTGAATCCAAACCCTTCTGCTTCTGAACCCAAACCCCTCTGCTCCTGAATCCAAAACCTTTTGCTTCTGAACCAAACCCCTCTGCTCCTGAATACAAACTCTACTGCTCCTGAACCCAAACCCATCTGGTCCTGAACCTGAATCCTTCTGCTCCAAACCCTTCTGCATCCAAACACTTCTGCTTGTGAACCTGAATCCAAACCCTTCTGCTTCTTAACCGAATCCTTCTGCTTCTGAACCCAAACCCTTCTGCTCCTGAACCCGAATCCTTCTGCTCCTGAACCCGAACAATTCTTCTCCTGAATCCAAACCCTTCTGCTTCTGAACCCAAACCCTTCTGCTACTTAATCCAAACTCTTCTACTTCTTAACCCAAATCCTTCTGCTCCTGAACCCAAACCCTTCTGCTCCTGAATCCAAACCCTTCTGTATCTGAACCGAAACCCCTCTGCTCCTGAAGTCAAACCCTTCTGCTTTTGAATCCAGACCCCTCTGCTCCTGAATACAAACCCTTCTGCTTCTGAACCCGAACCCCCCTGCTCCTGAATCCAAACCCTTCTGCTCTTGAATCCAAACCCCCCTGCTCCTGAACTCGAATCCTTCTGCTGCAAAATCCAAAGCCTTCTGCTTCTGGACCTAAACACTTCTGCTCCTAAATCCAAACCCTTCTGCTTCTGTATCCAAATACTTCTGCTCTTGAACCCAAACCCTTCTGCTCCTGAACCCGAACAATTATTCTCCGGAACCCCAAACCTTCTGCTCCTGAACCCAAACCCTTCTGTTCCTGAACCCTTCTTCTCCTGAACACAAACCCCTTTGCTCCTAAACCCAAACCCTTCTGCTCCTGAACCCAAATCTTTCTGCTCCTGATCCTGAACAATTCTTGTCTTGAACCCAAAACCTTTTGCTTCTGAACTCAAACCCTTCTGCTCCTGAACTCGAATCCTTCTGCTCCTGAACCCAAATCTTTCTGCTCCTGAATCCAAACCTTTCTGCTCCTGAACCCGAACCCTTCTTCTCCTGAACCCGAATCCTTCTGCTTCTGAATCCAAACCCTTCTGCTCCTGAACCCAAACCCTTCTGCTCCTGAACCCAAACCCCTTTCCCCTGAACGCAAAACCTTCTTCTCCTGAACCCATAACCTTCTGCTTCAGAATCCAAACCCTTCTGCTCCTGAACCCAAACCCTTCTGTTCCTGAACTCAAACCCTTTTGCTCCTGAATCCAAAACCTTTGACGGCAAAAGGGTGGGCTATAAATCCAACACGCCACACATATGGGTTGCTGGGTGGCCGAAGTTTCTGTGCTGGGTGAGCACTAACTGCTTGCTCCCAGCACAGACTTTCAGCTGACTAACAATAGACGCTGGTAGTGTCATTGAATGAGCACCTATTCTCTGACGGTTAAGTATCACAGGAGTTTCCTATAACACTTAGTTGGCCATCTAGTGGCCAAATGCTGTATTTCTGTTTTAAACCAATGAAAACCTTCGCCCAGCACAGGAAATAGCCTAATAACATTTACTTTCACTGGGCAAATTGCTATGCATTTTTTTTGTAAATATACTGCTTATATATTATTTATTTATAGTGTTTATATATATATATATATATATATATATTGTATATTTTTACAAGCAACAGATGCTGGAATACAGTACAGAATAAGCCATTTTTTTGCCCGCACGACCCCCATTCAACCCAGGCTTCACATTGTGTGCTTCTCTTTCACGGTCGGGCCAGCCAGCGTTTATTGATTGTTTGTGAAACCGTATCAGTTTGGAATTGTCTATGACAAGGAGAAGATAGCGCTCACACAGATGGGCTCCCATTCGAAGACTTCTGCACGATCTTGGATGGAAGGAGGCCGGGAACTCTTGGCAGAGCAAGAAAAGAATCTGCAGTCTGACACTGCGTTGACTCCGTACATTTAATTAGATTCCAAATTTCTGAGTCCCCTGTGGCATTCTGGGATCGCTCTCTCCCGCTGGTGTGATTGATGAATGTGTGGAGTTGGCTGCTATGTGCGGGTGAAGAAAACCATAGTCCATCTTTCATTAAAGAGACATCTCAGTCAAAAGGAAACAGACCTTGTCAATGAGTTCTAATGGGCGCTGGCTATCAGAAAAATTGTATTCATCAGAGTCCTCCCTGCTGCATTACTGCTTTACCCTGAAGATCGAGACTCCCATTCTCCGAAGCTGCAATATTTTCTTTTTTTCTTCCCTTTAGTTTTTGGTAGATGTGGGAAAGTTAAAGTAGCACAGCAGCCGAAGCTTAGGAAATCTGAAGTGTTACTAAACCCACAACAGTAAAATCAGTCTGTATATGCAGTAAAGCATGCTTGTTATACTCACTGTGGAACCTATGGGGTTAATCCTCTGCATTGTGTAAAAGGGCTGTTTTCTCTGATCCTCCCCTTCTTCCACTGTCCCCAATCCATCTGCTGATAGTACAGAGCCTTGGAGGTACTCTGCACATGCTCAGTTTGGTGCGTATTGCTAGAGAGGTTTTTTTTTTTTCTTAGGAGAGTGCATGTGAGCAGCACAGGGCCAATCAGCACTGTCCAGACAGAGGGTCAGGGGTCCTGCAGCCTCATAGGACAGTCAGAGGAGAATGAAAACTCCTCCTACAAGCTTTAACCAGACACTGATAGTCATAAGACAGCTGATGAGAAAAGGTATTTAGCAGTTTATATTTACTAAAATAATTGAATTTCCATGTTCTGTGTACTGTGGGAGACCAGATATAGTGAATGCAGTGTCCTGGGTTTAGTAACACTTTAAATCTGACTTCCAACCCTCCCCTCAGCCATGCACAATTGTACCGGCTCCTCTCCTGGACTGAAATTACTTACTCTGATTCCACCGCACACTGTGAGCTTCTCACAATGTGCATTAGAAGCTGCAGCAAGTCAGATAGAGACCCACCTCATTTCCAGCATCATGTAGCACATTCCTCCCCATCCTGACTGTCCCTGGCCCGTCCCTTTCATTCATTGGATTTCAGTTCTTTCAATCATGGAGGCTCAGCGTCACATGTGGGTATTACCCATGCAAATACAGCCTGACTAGA
Organism: Lithobates septentrionalis; assembly: GCA_037952835.1. Classification (NCBI taxonomy): domain Eukaryota; kingdom Metazoa; phylum Chordata; class Amphibia; order Anura; family Ranidae; genus Lithobates; species Lithobates septentrionalis. Next base: position 30,550 of record JBBDGP010003751.1, read on the forward strand.
AAACCCAACTGCATCCAGACTGCCATCCACTCATCAAGGAAGCACCATAGGTGTGCACAGCCTATTGCATCGGGGTGTACACCCTAAAGAGCAAACACACATGTGTGCATGTGTCTACATTAATATGGACCCGGCACAGTGATCTCCCTGCTGGCACGGTGAAAGAGTCATGCGTAAGCACTTGTCTTATGGCAGAGCTGTTTGAGAACGCGAGAGATCTTTCCCATCATCCCACTGGCACACAGAGGGATCATCTTAATGTGCATGGGGTGATTAGGGTGTGCCCAGGCACATCCAGCACACCCTGTGCGCATGTCTATGTACAGCCCCTTTGCCAGGGACCCCCCACCAGCTATGATCTGCCTGCATTGCTTAGAAGGAGCATAGAGACCCAGTAATTCAAGAAGCTCACAGTGTGCAGTAAAATCAGAGTAAGCAATGTCAGTGTAGAAGAGGAGCCGGTACAACTGTGCGAGACTGAATGGAAGGCCGGAGTTCAGCTTTAAAGTTCTTAATTCCTTCCCTCCCACCCAGCCATGATTGGCCTGCGTTGTATAGAGAAGCACAGAGACCCAGTGATGACATCATTGGATTTAATGCTTCCTTATCCCTCTTATTCTGTTTGAGCTACACATAATGCCCATCTGCTGGGGTTATTGTGAGGCTAGCATGACATGTAGTGGCAAAAAAAGCTAATATAAAACAGTAATAATGTGATACTAAACCCACAACAGTAGAATCAGCCTGTATTTGCAGTAAAGCATGCTTGTTATACTCAATGTGGAACCTAAGGGGTTAATCATCTGCATTGCATAAAAAGGCTGTTTGATCCTGTCTTCTCTGATCCTCCCCTTCTTCCACTGTCCCCAATCCATCTCCTGATAATACAGAGCCTTGGGGGCACTCTGCACATGCTCAGTTTGGTGTGTATTGCTAGAGAGTGTTTTTTTTTTTCTTTGGAGGATGCATGTGATCAGCACAGGGCCAATCAGCACTGTCCAGACAGAGGGTCAGGGGTCCTGCAGCCTCATAGGACAGTCAGTGCAGAATGAAAACTCCTCCTACAAGCTTTATCCAGACACTGATAGTCATAAGACTGCTATATACTGCTGATGAGACAAGGTATTTAGCAGTTTATATTTACTAAAATAATGTCATTTCCATGTTCTGTGTACTGTGGGAGACCAGATATAGTGAATGCAGGGTCCTGGGTTTAGTAACACTTTAAATGATGTCAGGGGTGAAGTCTATAGAACATTCGATTTATTCGATTCCCGTACTGCACATTCATCACATAATATTTGTACTCTGCAACCTCCCTCTCATGCTGCAGCCTTTAATAGATGGGTGGTAGCGGCTTCACCCAACATTTAGCAACATATTTGCCTCTTCATAAGGCACTTCCCCAAGATCACCTTTCATATTATATTCTGATTTCTGGAACATTTCAAGCATCAAATGTTACGTTTGCTACATTAACATTTTCCAGAAACATTTCCACTCGGCACCGACACAGATCTTTTGTTAAGAAAGATTCACCCAAAAAAACATTTGACCACATTTACGGGAGTTTGATCCGTTCCCGACCAGCAACAGTACCAGTACTGATTTACTAAGGCGATACTGACATGGGTCATGTCCTCTTGTAGGTGGGCGATTGACCACCTACCTATAAGTGGACATGGCGGGTCTCTTTACATTGCTGCAGTGCAGCTACGATTGCATAGTTTGCCTAGTTTGGTGTGGAGGAACTTGAATGCCCTGCATAGATACTTAACCATTCTCAACCAGAGGAAACCTTAATTTTTTGGGGGGTCTCAGGGAACCCCTGCTAAAATTAGGTCATTGGTGATCAGTGGGAAGAATGTTCCTTACATTGGTGGTCAGTGGGAAGAATGCTCCTTACATTGGTGGTCAGTGGGAAGAATGTTCCTTACATTGGTGGTCAGTGGGAAGAATGTTCCTTACATTGGTGGTCAGTGGGAAGAATGCTCCTTACATTGGTGATCAGTGAGAAGAATGTTCCTTACATTGGTGATCAGTGAGAAGAATGTTCCTTACATTGGTGGTCAGTGAGAAGAATGTTCCTTACATTGGAGGTCAGTGAGAAGAATGTTCCTTACATTGGTGATCAGTGGGAAGAATGTTCCTTACATTGGTGATCAGTGAGAAGAATGTTCCTTACATTGGTGATCAGTGAGAAGAATGTTCCTTACATTGGTGATCAGTGGGAAGAATGTCCCTTACATTGGTGATCAGTGAGAAGAATGTTCCTTACATTGGTGGTCAGTGAGAAGAATGTTCCTTACATTGGTGATTAGTGGGAAGAATGCTCCTTACATTGGTGGTCAGTGGGAAGAATGTTCCTTACATTGGTGGTCAGTGAGAAGAATGTTCCTTACATTGGTGATTAGTGGGAAGAATGCTCCTTACATTGGTGGTCAGTGGGAAGAATGTTCCTTACATTGGTGGTCAGTGAGAAGAATGTTCCTTACATTGGTGATTAGTGGGAAGAATGCTCCTTACATTGGTGGTCAGTGGGAAGAATGTTCCTTACATTGGTGGTCAGTGGGAAGAATGTTCCTTACATTGGTGATCAGTGAGAAGAATGTTCCTTACATTGGTGGTCAGTGAGAAGAATGTTCCTTACATTGGTGATTAGTGGGAAGAATGCTCCTTACATTGGTGGTCAGTGGAAGGAATGCACCTTACATTGGTGATCAGTGGGAAGAATGTTCCTTACATTGGTGATCAGTGGGAAGAATGTTCCTTACATTGGTGATCAGTGGGAAGAATGCTCCTTACATTGGTGGTCAGTGAGAAGAATGTTCCTTACATTGGTGATCAGTGGGAAGAATGTTCCTTACATTGGTGATCAGTGAGAAGAATGCCCCTTACATTGGTGGTCAGTGAGAAGAATGTTCCTTACATTGGTGGTCAGTGAGAAGAATGTTCCTTACATTGGTGGTCAGTGGAAGGAATGTTCCTTACATTGGTGATCAGTGGGAAGAATGTTCCTTACATTGGTGGTCAGTGAGAAGAATGTTCCTTACATTGATGATCAGTGGGAAGAATGTTCCTTACATTGGTGATCAGTGAGAAGAATGCCCCTTACATTGGTGGTCAGTGAGAAGAATGTTCCTTACATTGGTGGTCAGTGAGAAGAATGTTCCTTACATTGGTGATCAGTGGGAAGAATGTTCCTTACATTGGTGATCAGTGAGAAGAATGTTCCTTACATTGGTGGTCAGTGAGAAGAATGTTCCTTACATTGGTGATCAGTGAGAAGAATGCTTCTTACATTGGTGGTCAGTGAGAAGAATGTTCCTTACATTGGTGGTCAGTGGAAGGAATGTTCCTTACATTGGTGATCAGTGGGAAGAATGTTCCTTACATTGATGATCAGTGGGAAGAATGTTCCTTACATTGGTGATCAGTGAGAAGAATGCTTCTTACATTGGTGATCAGTGGGAAGAATGCTCCTTACATTGGTGGTCAGTGAGAAGAATGTTCCTTACATTGGTGGTCAGTGAGAAGAATGTTCCTTACATTGGTGGTCAGTGGGAAGAATGTTCCTTACATTGGTGATCAGTGAGAAGAATGTTCCTTACATTGGTGGTCAGTGAGAAGAATGTTCCTTACATTGGTGATCAGTGAGAAGAATGCTTCTTACATTGGTGATCAGTGAGAAGAATGCTTCTTACATTGGTGATCAGTGGGAAGAATGTTCCTTACATTGGTGGTCAGTGGAAAGAATGCTCCTTACATTGGTGGTCAGTGAGAAGAATGTTCCTTACATTGGTTGTCAGTGAGAAGAATGTTCCTTACATTGGTTGTCAGTGAGAAGAATGTTCCTTACATTGGTGATCAGTGGGAAGAATGCTCCTTACATTGGTGGTCAGTGAGAAGAATGTTCCTTACATTGGTTGTCAGTGAGAAGAATGCTCCTTACATTGGTGATCAGTGAGAAGAATGTTCCTTACATTGGTTGTCAGTGAGAAGAATGTTCCTTACATTGGTGATCAGTGGGAAGAATGTCCCTTACATTGGTGATCAGTGGGAAGAATGTCCCTTACATTGGTGATCAGTGGGAAGAATGTCCCTTACATTGGTGATCAGTGGGAAGAATGTTCCTTACATTGGTGATCAGTGGGAAGAATGTCCCTTACATTGGAGGTCAGTGGGAAGAATGCTCCTTACATTGGTGATCAGTGGGAAGAATGCTCCTTACATTGGTGATCAGTGGGAAGAATGTCCCTTACATTGGAGGTCAGTGGGAAGAATGCTCCTTACATTGGTGATCAGTGAGAAGAATGCTCCTTACATTGGTGATCAGTGAGAAGAATGCTCCTTACATTGGTGGTCAGTGAGAAGAATGTCCCTTACATTGGTGATCAGTGGGAAGAATGCTCCTTACATTGGTGATCAGTGGGAAGAATGTCCCTTACATTGGTGATCAGTGGGAAGAATGTCCCTTACATTGGTGATCAGTGGGAAGAATGCTCCTTACATTGGTGATCAGTGGGAAGAATGTCCCTTACATTGGTGATCAGTGGGAAGAATGTTCCTTACATTGGAGGTCAGTGGGAAGAATGTTCCTTACATTGGAGGTCAGTGGGAAGAATGCTCCTTACATTGGAGGTCAGTGGGAAGAATGCTCCTTACATTGGTGATCAGTGGGAAGAATGTTCCTTACATTGGTGATCAGTGGGAAGAATGCTCCTTACATTGGTGGTCAGTGAGAAGAATGTCCCTTACATTGGTGATCAGTGGGAAGAATGCTCCTTACATTGGTGATCAGTGGGAAGAATGTCCCTTACATTGGTGATCAGTGGGAAGAATGTCCCTTACATTGGTGATCAGTGGTAAGAATGTTCCTTACATTGGTGATCAGTGGGAAGAATGTCCCTTACATTGGTGATCAGTGGGAAGAATGTCCCTTACATTGGTGATCAGTGGGAAGAATGTTCCTTACATTGGAGGTCAGTGGGAAGAATGCTCCTTACATTGGTGATCAGTGGGAAGAATGTCCCTTACATTGGTGATCAGTGGGAAGAATGTCCCTTACATTGGTGATCAGTGGGAAGAATGTTCCTTACATTGGTGATCAGTGAGAAGAATGTTCCTTACATTGGTGATCAGTGGGAAGAATGTTCCTTACATTGGAGGTCAGTGGGAAGAATGCTCCTTACATTGGTGGTCAGTGGGAAGAATGCCCCTTACATTGGTGATCAGTGGGAAGAATGCTCCTTACATTGGTGATCAGTGGGAAGAATGCTCCTTACATTGGTGGTCAGTGAGAAGAATGTCCCTTACATTGGTGATCAGTGGGAAGAATGTTCCTTACATTGGTGGTCAGTGGGAAGAATGTTCCTTACATTGGTGGTCAGTGAGAAGAATGTTCCTTACATTGGTGATCAGTGGGAAGAATGTCCCTTACATTGGTGATCAGTGGGAAGAATGTCCCTTACATTGGTGATCAGTGGGAAGAATGTCCCTTACATTGGTGATCAGTGGGAAGAATGTTCCTTACATTGGTGATCAGTGAGAAGAATGTTCCTTACATTGGTGATCAGTGGTAAGAATGCTTCTTACATTGGTAATCAGTGGGAAGAATGTTCCTTACATTGGTGGTCAGTGAGAAGAATGTTCCTTACATTGGAGGTCAGTGGGAAGAATGCTCCTTACATTGGTGGTCAGTGGGAAGAATGTTCCTTACATTGGTGGTCAGTGGGAAGAATGTTCCTTACATTGGTGATCAGTGGGAAGAATGCTCCTTACATTGGTGGTCAGTGGGAAGAATGTTCCTTACATTGGTAATCAGTGGGAAGAATGTTCCTTACATTGGTGATCAGTGGGAAGAATGTTCCTTACATTGGTGGTCAGTGGGAAGAATGTTCCTTACATTGGTGATCAGTGGGAAGAATGCTCCTTACATTGGTGATCAGTGAGAAGAATGTTCCTTACATTGGTTGTCAGTGAGAAGAATGTTCCTTACATTGGTGATCAGTGGGAAGAATGTTCCTTACATTGGTGATCAGTGAGAAGAATGTTCCTTACATTGGTGATCAGTGGTAAGAATGCTTCTTACATTGGTAATCAGTGGGAAGAATGTTCCTTACATTGGTGGTCAGTGAGAAGAATGTTCCTTACATTGGAGGTCAGTGGGAAGAATGCTCCTTACATTGGTGGTCAGTGGGAAGAATGTTCCTTACATTGGTGGTCAGTGGGAAGAATGTTCCTTACATTGGTGATCAGTGGGAAGAATGCTCCTTACATTGGTGGTCAGTGGGAAGAATGTTCCTTACATTGGTAATCAGTGGGAAGAATGTTCCTTACATTGGTGGTCAGTGAGAAGAATGCTCCTTACATTGGTGATCAGTGGGAAGAATGTTCCTTACATTGGTGGTCAGTGGAAGGAATGCACCTTACATTGGTGATCAGTGGGAAGAATGTTCCTTACATTGGTGATTAGTGGGAAGAATGCTCCTTACATTGGTGATCAGTGAGAAGAATGCTCCTTACATTGGTGGTCAGTGAGAAGAATGCTCCTTACATTGGTGGTCAGTGAGAAGAATGCTCCTTACATTGGTGGTCAGTGAGAAGAATGCTCCTTACATTGGTGGTCAGTGAGAAGAATGCTCCTTACATTGGTGGTCAGTGAGAAGAATGCTCCTTACATTGGTGGTCAGTGAGAAGAATGCCCCTTACATTGGTGATCAGTGAGAAGAATGTTCCTTACATTGGTGATCAGTGAGAAGAATGTTCCTTACATTGGTGGTCAGTGAGAAGAATGCTCCTTACATTGGTGGTCAGTGAGAAGAATGCCCCTTACATTGGTGATCAGTGAGAAGAATGTTCCTTACATTGGTGATCAGTGAGAAGAATGTTCCTTACATTGGTGGTCAGTGAGAAGAATGCTCCTTACATTGGTGGTCAGTGAGAAGAATGCCCCTTACATTGGTGGTCAGTGAGAAGAATGCTCCTTACATTGGTGGTCAGTGAGAAGAATGCCCCTTACATTGGTGATCAGTGGGAAGAATGTTCCTTACATTGGTGATCAGTGGGAAGAATGTTCCTTACATTGGTGATCAGTGGGAAGAATGTTCCTTACATTGGTGGTCAGTGAGAAGAATGTTCCTTACATTGGTGGTCAGTGGGGGGGAATGTTCCTTACATTGGTGATCAGTGGGAAGAATGTTCCTTACATTGGTAGTCAGTGAGAAGAATGCCCCTTACATTGGTGGTCAGTGAGAAGAATGTTCCTTACATTGGTGATCAGTGAGAAGAATGCTCCTTACATTGGTGATCAGTGGTAAGAATGCTTCTTACATTGGTGGTCAGTGGGAAGAATGTTCCTTACATTGGTGGTCAGTGGGAAGAATGTTCCTTACATTGGTGATCAGTGAGAAGAATGTTCCTTACATTGGTGATCAGTGGGAAGAATGTCCCTTACATTGGTGGTCAGTGGGAAGAATGTTCCTTACATTGGTGATCAGTGAGAAGAATGTTCCTTACATTGGTGATCAGTGGGAAGAATGTCCCTTACATTGGAGGTCAGTGGGAAGAATACCTCGCTTACAGTGGTGGTCTCACACAACGCCACCCTTCCAGTCAGTTAAAAATATAATTGGAAACATGCATGACAGCGCTTCACCCCTTTAGCCTAGTGGAACCAGATGCCAGCTTGTATTCTGGAACTGGGCTCTGGCATTCAGCCTGGATTGCAGGACAGTCCCGCCCAATCCAGGACAGATAGGAGGTATGCACATGGGGTTATTAGGGTGTGCCCAGGCACGTCCGGCACACCCCGTGTGCACGTCTATGCTGCTGGCTCTGCCAAGTGGGATAAGTTGTCAATCAGCCACAGCTCAAGGAACCCCTGGCACCCTCTTGAGGAACCCTGATTAAACATGGCTGGTATATCTAGAAGTAGTTGGTCCCATTAAACTGGACTTGTTCTGTAACGTTGCAGACATTTCCTAGCTTCTCCAAGCCACTCCTTCAGTTCTAATGAGTATGAGGAATACACCGCAACATTTACATCCACTCTGAGCACACACACACCTTCGCAAACAGATGTCTTCATTTAGTGGCCTTTACCCTGAGATGCCATGGTGTGCCCTGATATATTTCATTATGAAAGTATTAAAGTAGAGGAGGGCAGGTGACATTCATTGTATCTGCAGATTCTGCTGCCTCTTCCTTGCAGTAAACTGCGGCACAGATTACATCTGTCAGAGAATTAAAGTCAATCTGATTCATTAAACTGAACAGCACAGCGGAGATTACCGACACACTGCATTCTGGTAAGGATGGGGCGGATAAAAGGATATATATCATTAACCGTGCACGCCCCCCCCCCCTGCAAATGCAATCCTCCCCGAATTATGTAAAGGGATAGAAGTGTCAGGACATATGGCCGTAATCCCGATCTGTATCATTATTACATTACAGCTTGTCTGCAAGGAGAGCAAGAGGCCTCATTTGGAGAAAGAATTAAGGAAGGACTCGGATACAAGCAACACATTTTCTACATTTTTTTTATAGCAGTGATGTCTAGAATGCTAAAACAAGGAAAAATAAAAATGGATAAACTCAGCTGGAAACAGCGGAAAACCACGAGGAGAGATACACACCCCCTACAGGACCTCAGATCATGTGTAGGGCCGTCTTTACTATTGATTTACTATTGATTGGACCCTGGGCAGACATTTCTTGCCCCCCCCCCCCCCATGAAATGTCGTGCTCCACTTGCTCTGAGACATACAATAGAAGCTAGACTCAAAATCAGTTTACTAAATCAGATCAGGCAGTGATTGCGATTGGTTGCTAGAGGTTACAGCATATCATTACCGCTCACTGACTGGTTGCTAGAGGTCACAGCACACATTATGGATCACTGATTTAGTCGCTAGAGGTTGCAGCATGTGATTTCTGCTTGTTAATTGGTTGCTAGAGATTATTGTACATCAATACTGCTCACTGATTGGGTGCTAGAGGTTACTGCACTTTAGTAATGCTCACTGATTGGTTGCTAGAGGATACTGCACTTTAGTACTGCTCACTGATTGGTTGCTAGACTGTACTCAGGGAGGCGTGATAAACATATGAATGCCGCCTCTATTTACATATCAATGCAGACAGTCCAACGCTATTAACATATTAATGCTGCCACTATTTACACGGCAATGCGGGTTATTTACATGTAAACACGGTGTCTGCAGGTGAGTCATCTGTATATGACAATAGGGTAGAGCTGGGCAGCATTAGTAACAGAACTTCACACTGAGATATCGGGGCACAGGACTAAAACTTCAAGGGACAAGGGAATTTAAACTGGGATAGTTGGCAAGTATGAGGCAGCTGCTTTGCGCCCCAAAACAATGACGGGGCCCCTTTTGCCCTGCCTTAAAGATGGCCCCAATCATGTGCTGAGTGTCCCCAAATAGGAGTTTCTCATCCTCGTGTTTACTTTTTTTTTTAAAACTAGACTCTCTGGTCCTTTCATGCCTCCTGTGATTGCCTGCAGTCCGGTGTTTGGTCTTATGGTGTCTGCTTGACCCCCTGAACCATTATCAATTGCAATATATTTTGGGAAGGCTCTGATATTCATTTGGACAGCGTCCCCCTGAGGAAGCCCCATTTTAAGGCGAAACATGTTGGGAGCCACACCACCGTGCTGTACCTTTAAGGACTGTACGGTATGAGTCTTTTCTAATGCAACTGCGTCATTTTTATGTGTTAATAAAATTGATACTTTTTAATACATTTTTTCCTATTGATTTAATAAGCACCCAAAAAATCCCACAAATCTCCAATATACAAAATAAAAAATGAATGATGCAATCTCTATAAAATTGTGCCTAATGGTAAACATGGTGCAAGGTGATGACAATCAATGTTATCCTTTTTCTCTCTTAAAAAAATAAATATATATATCTATATCTATAGCTATATATATTGAATGGTTCTGATAGTGGAGCTGCTAGGATCTCTGAATAGAACTTATTAACAATGTCTCATTTTAGGTGCCCGGCTGGGTTGCTACTCCACACACATTAGATTATCTAGTATACCAGGCACCCACAATCATTGTTTTGTCTGCAGCTGCTTGATTAATTTATGTTTTTAAATGTATTTTCTATGTTTACTATTAAAAAATATATATATATATATTTATTGTTTATTCAGGTAAATTTAAAATATTGCAATTGAGTGTCTTGCATGCTTAGTAAGGCTAAGTTCACACAATCGCACGCAAATTTGCACGCTTTGAAGACACGCACAGAAAAGCGCTTCCCTTTTAGCAGATGCAAGGGCACTCCCATGCATTGGCTAACGCACACAGTTTTGCGCACAGCGAACCGCATGGTGCCCGCATCACTTTGGTACGGCGCCTTATTGGAAAAGGGTCGGGAACTTCTTTTCTGTGTTTCTCGTACTTAGGGCACAGCCCATTGAATTGAATGGACTGCCCTACATGTGACGCACGGGAGCCCGCAGAAACATGCTCACACTCCATCGCACCTGTATGGTGTGAACCCGGTCCAACTATCAGCCCCAAGCTAGAACACAATGGGGGAGATGTACTAAAACTGGCACACTCAGAATATGGTGCAGCTGTGCATGGCAGCCAATCAGCTTCTAACTTCAGCCTGTTCAGCTTGGTACTTCCGGCGCCGGGGTGCCCCGGGAGGAAGTGGGAGCTGGAACCCTCTAAAAAGAGGTATTCCGCCCCCCCCCCCCCCCCCCCCGAAAAAATTACATCCAAATGTGGCATGTCAGGGGGTCACCTTCCCTTAAAGCGGAAGTTCCTTTTTTGGGTGGAACTCCACTTTAAAGTGGTTGTAAAGTGAGAAGTTTTTTTTATCTTAACGCATTCTTTGCATTAAGATAAAAAGCCTTCTGTGTGTAGCAGCCCCCCTCAGCCCCCCCTAATACTTAACCTGAGCACCCTCTCGATCCAGCGATGTCCACGAGTGATTCAGCCGTCCGGCACTCTCTCTACTGATTGGCTGAGACACAGTAGTGGCAACATTGGCTCCCGCTGCTGTCAATCAAAGTCAGTTAGCCAAATGAGGAGAGAGAGTGGGCAGGGCCGAACCACAGCTTTGTGTCTGCATGCAGAGCTGCACCAGGTTTTGCACTCTCCGGTTTCAGTAAATCTCTCCCCCAAGCTTTCGCCACATTTTTAAATTTTTTTCCAGCTATCACTTAACCACTTCAGCCCTGGAAGAATTCACCCCCATCATGACCAGAGCACTTTTTGCGATACAGCACTGCGTCGCTTTAACTGACAATTGCGCGGTCGTGCAGCGCTGCACCCAATCAAAATTGACGTCCTTCTTTTTCCCACAAATAGAGCTTTCTTTTGGTGGTATTTGATCACCTCTGCGGTTTTTCTTTTTTGCGCTATAAACATAAAAATAGACCGACAATTTTGAAAAAAAAGCAATATTTTTTACTTTTTGCTATAATAAACATCCCCAAAAAATATATAAAAAAAAACTAATTTTTTTCCCAGTTTAGGCCGATATGTATTCTTCTATTCTTGGTAAAGAATCGCAATAAGTGTATATTGATTGGTTTGCGCAAAAGTTATAGCGTCTACAAAATAGGGGATAGATTTATGGCATTTTTATTGTTATATTTTTTTTTTTACTAGTAATGGCGGCGATCTGCGATTTTTATTGTGACTGCGACATTATGGCGGACACATCGGAAACTTTTGACATTATTTTGGGACCATTGTCATTTATACAGCGATCAGTGCTATAAAAATGCACTGATTACTGTATAAATGACGCTGGCAGGGAAGGGGTTAAACATTAGGGAGCGATCAAGGGGTTAAGTGTGTCCTAGGGAGTGATTCTAACTGTGGGGGGGAGGGGCTACCTAGGACATGATAGCGATCACTGCTCCCGATGACAGGGAGCAGTAGATCTCTCTCATGTCACTAGGCAGAACGGGGAAATGCTTTGTTTACGTCGAGTCCACGGGTCCCGCGGGCACGGTCACGGAGCACGTGGTGGGCGCGTGCGCGCCTACAATGCCCCGTCTTAAAGGGGACGTACCTGTACGCCCATTTGCACAGCCGTGCCATTATGCCGATGTATATCGACGTGCACTGCTCAGCAAGCGGTTAAAGAGCAGGAGAGATCACATTACACAGAGTGCTGAATGAGTCAGAGAAGGGACATGCCCCCTCCCTCTCTCATGATAGAGATGGAAATGCCTGGTTTGGGAAAAAACACACAGGCTCCCAATAAAGCATGCATAAATATAGAGTGCAATCCTTGGGTAACACCAGAGGTCCCTTCATTCTAGTTATATGACCACCACCTCTATCTGTGTAGCACCGTCCTAATTAGATTGCTAGGTCGTCAGGCAAATTTAGTTCCTTTTGGCTCCTCTGTAATTAGTGGAGCAGTTGTTGATTGCTTTTGACTGTTCTGGATCTCTCAGGCTGCAGGTTTGTTTGCTCTCCCCTGCCTTACAGGGGCTTCTGGAACACAGAGGGTTGAGCAACCTAAATGGGCAGCCTGAATATTTACTGTGCTCCAGCCAATCCCTTCGTAGGTGTACCCATAAGGTGGCTGGAGAGGCATAATAGTGTGATTTTTAGAGCAGCAGGGTCTTCTTCTCTTCTCGCTTTTGGAGGGACACCAACCATCTGGGTGAGGGAGGATACCCCCATCTGCAGCGGTTCTCCTGATTTCAGCTAGCAGTCATCAAAGTCCTAGCTGAGGGGGGGGGGGGGGGCTATTCATAATGATCCACTTTTACAGCTAATCATGGGAACCCTGATCTATGGACCTGATCGGGAAAGCTTACTGAAGAATGCCCAGTGGAAAGGGGTACACAATGCTACACAATGGGGTCCTCTCCACTCTATATACAGTGCCTTGAAAAAGTATTCGAACCCCTTGAAAATTTCCACATTTTGTCATGCTACAACCAAAAAAAATAAATGTACTTTATTTGGATTTTATGTGATAGACCAACACAAAGTGGCACATAATTGTGAAGTGGAAGGAAAATGATAAACGATTTTCAATTTTTTTTTTACAAATAAATATGTGAAAAGTGTGGTGTGCGTTTGTATTCAGCCCCCTTTACTCTGATACCCCTAACTAAAATCTAGTGGAACCAATTGCCTTCAGAAGTCACCTAATTAGTAAATAGGGTCCACTTGTGTGTAATTTAATTTCAGTATAAATACAGCTATTCTGTGAAGCCCTCAGAGGTTTGTTAGAGAACCTTAGTGAACTAACAGCATCATGAAGGCCAAGGAACACACCAGACAGGTCAGGGATAAAGTTGTGGAGAAGTTTAAAGACGGGTTAGGTTATAAAAAAATATCCCAAGCTTTGAACATCTCACGGAGCTCTGTTCAATCCATCATCGGAAAATGGAAAGAGTATGGCACAACTGCAAACCGACCAAGACATGGCCGTCCACCTAAACTGACCGGCTGGGCAAGGAGAACATTCATCAGAGAAGCAGCCAAGAGGTCCATGGTAACTCTGGAGGAGCTGCAGAGATCCACAGCTCAGGTGGGAGAATCTGTCCACAGGACAACTATTAGTCGTGTTCTCCACGAATCTGCCCTTTATGGAAGAGTCACAAGAAGAAAGACATTGGTGAAAGAAAGTCATAAGAAGTCCTATTTGCAGTTTGTGAGAAGCCATGTGGGGGACACAGCAAACATGTGGAAGAAGGTGCTCTGGTCAGATGAGACCAAAATGTAACTTTTTGGCCTAAAAGCAAAACGCTATTTGTGTGGGGGGAAACAAACACTGCACATCACCCTGAACACACCATCCCCACCGTGAAACATGGCGGTGGCAGCATCATGTTGTGGGGATGCTTTTCTTCAGCAGGGACAGGGAAGCTGGTCAGAGTTGATGGGAAGATGGATGAAGCCAAATACAGGACAATCTTAGAAGAAAACCTGTTAGTCTGCAAAAGACTTGAGACTGGGGCGGAGGTTCACCTTCCAGCAGGACAACGACCCGAAACATACAGCCAGAGCTACAATGGAATGGTTTAGATCAAAGCATATTCACATTTTCAAATGGCCCAGTCACAGTCCAGACCTAAATCTAATTGAGAATCTGTGGCAAGACTTGAAAATTGCTGTTCCCAGACGCTCTCCATCCAATCTGACAGAGCTTGAGGAATTTTGCAAAGAAGAATGGGCAAAAATGTCCCTCTCTAGATGTGCAAAGCTGGTAGAGACATCCCCAAAAAGACCTGCAGCTGTAATTGCAGTGAAAGGCGGTTCTACAAAGTATTGACTCCGGGGGGCTGAATACAAATGTACCCCACACTTTTCACATATTTATTTGTAAAAAAAATGTTGAAAACCGTTTATCATTTTCCTTCCACTTCACAATTATGTGCTACTTTGTCATATAAAATCCCAATAAAATACATTTAAGTTTTTGCTTGTAACATGACAAAATGTGGAAAATTTCAAGGGGTATAAATACTTTTTCAAGGCACTGTAACTACTAATTGTAACCTCAGCGGATCACTCTGTGCTGATTTTGGCAGGTGGCACCCGTTAAGCCCCCCAGTCCACACTATTCCATGTTTGCCTGAGTCCCGGCCCATCGGTTTGGCCACTGGTGTCCCTGAGAGCCTAATAAGCCAACATCGGGGGTCACCAGGCATAAATGAAATATAAGTTTTGGGAGAAGCTGGTATGTGAATTGTTTCTCTGCCATAACCTGCTCTTGTTGATTTCCACCAAATTTCACACCCACTGCGTTTCCACGTCACGTGTCCGCTCAGCTATCTCTTTTGGCATTGCACCGATTGCATAACTCGCCGTTCATCTTGTGCTGATATCATAAAAATTTGCCATAAATCTCCCCCTTCCTCCACTTCCTCTCCTCTCTGTCAGTTCTTCAGAAAAGTGATGTGAAAATATTTGGAACAAATTGCGCTGCTGACTTCAGTACAATCTATTAGAAGCCGTTCTGGCGTCCCGGAGGACGCGCGTCCATCTCAGTATTGGCTGTGCCGAAAAAAAAAAAAATACTGGAATGAGAATTACAGACTCGCTATGTGGATGGAATCCCAGAGTCTGTTTATTTCACTGCGTTAAAAAAAAGGAACGTGGAGAAGAGTCAATTATTTTATTTATTTATTTTTAAAATAAGTTTAAAGTGTATGTAAACCCGAACAATGAACTTTTCTTATGTGCTCCCTCGTGGTCTGTTCTAATGTATGTCAAGCCAAAATTTTGTTTCACAGTTTCACTCTTTCCAAAAAGTTCCAAATTGCTCAGGTGCAGGGCTGCCATCGGGGGACAGCCCATACACATGTATGGGGCCCGAGTGTTCCGAGGGTCCGGGGCCCCAACCAACGAGTTGTTGCCTGGCGTTCTGCCACTGTGGAGGGGGGCCCACCACTCACTGCTTCTTCTAGTTTTGATGGGAGATAGTACACTCTCCACCACCATCGCCGCTGCCAATGATCCCTTCCCCACCACCATCACTGCTGCCACTGATCCCTTCCCCACCGCTGCCACTGATCCCATCACCCCACCAACATCACTGATGCTACTGATCCCCCCCACCACCATCACCACTTCGACTAATCCCACCCACCACCATCACTGCTGTCACTGATCCTACCCCCCACCACCATCACTGCTGCCACTGATTCCATCCCCCCACCACCATTACCCGCTGCCACTGATAACCACCCTCAACACTTCCACTGATCCCATCCCCCCACCACCAACATCGCTGCCACTGATCCCATCACCCCACCACCATCACTGCTGCTACTGATCCCATCCACCACCCTCAACACTTCCACGGATTCCATCCCCCCACCACCATCATCACTATTGCTAATCTCATCCCCCACACCATCAACACCACTACCACTAATCCCATCCCCCACCATCATCACCACTGCCACTGAGCCCATCCCCCCACCATCAATACCGCTGTCATTGATCCCATCCCCCCACCACCATCACCACTGCCACTGATCCCATCCCCCACCATCATCAACACTTCCACTGATCCCACCCCCCCACCACCATCACAACTGCCACTGATCCTATCCCCAAACCACAATCACCGCTGCCACTGATCCCACCCCCCACCATCATCGCTGCCACTGATCCCATACCCCCCATCACCATCATCGCTGCCGCAGGTCCCATCTCTCCCCACTACAATCACCGCTGCCACTGATCCCATCCCCACCACCATCATCGCTGCCACTGATTCCATCACCCCACCACCATCACAACTGCCACTGATCCTATCCCCAAACCACAATCACCGCTGCCACTGATCCCACCCCCCACCATCACCGCTGCCACTGATCCCATTCCCCCCACCACCATCATCGTTGCCACTGAGTCCCACCCCCCCACCACCCTCAACACTTCCACTGATCCCACCCCCCCACCACCATCACCACTGCCACTAATCCCACACCCCCCCACCACTACCCAGTTTGAACATAGTAAAAGTGGTTGTACAATCCTAGAATCCTCTCTATCTCATTGTGTCAAATACCGGCGCTGTACCGAAGGTATTTGACACATTTCGATTACAGAAACACACACATTTTACATTATATGCTACTGTAATGGAGAGGATTCTAGGATTTTACAACCACTTTAAACTAGGGCCTATTTTGGGGGTAGGGCTTATATTGCAGCCCCCCCCCCCCCGAAGGTCACAGTAGGTCTTATTTTCAGGGTAGGTCTTATTTTCTGGGAAACACGGTAGCTAGCACTGTTCCTAGATCTTTCTGTAAACTACAGAACACCTCCCCCATGTTGTGGAGATGAAAAAAAGGGGGAGCTGCTTTGCAGCCCTTTCACACTACCTGTCCTAGTATAAGAACGCTGCTCCTCCATAGATACAGTGCAGTGAGTGAGCGTTACCACCCTAGGACAGGAAGAGTGTTAATGACAGAATCCCCAGATGCTAATAAAGAGAAAAAAAAAAAACTTGAATAAAGAAAACAAATGCAGCCACCACATCTAAGGCTAGGTTCAGATATTTGCATGTCGGGAATGTGCACGAAATAGCGTGCTTTTCTGACACGCAAATGAACGTGCTGCCCTTTAGTGTGACACGTGGCCCTTGACACATGGCAGCGCCATTCATTTTTGATGGTCCCCCTCCACATCTGCAAGTACATGTGAAGAAGCTGTTTAAAATGAATGGGCTGCCCTACATGTGATATGTGGGAAAGCGCGTGCGCTCTTGGTCACCTAAGCCTAAGGACCAGTAACCTGCAATATATCAATTTTTTGGGGGGGGGGGTATTTGGGTTTAGATACACTTTAAGTTTTTTTTATGTAATCAAACAAGATGCACAGAAGTGGCAGGTTGATGATTTCCTCCCCGATACGGCGATGCCCTCAAATATCCTCCAATGCCGGAGCTCGGCCAGCTGTGACCCCGGCTGCATATTTGAAGCCAGTTCAACGCATTTTGTCTATTTGCCTAGCTGAGTGTTTTTCCTGCATGGCAAGCAGATGCCAGCTCCAAGGTATAAAAGCCCGGTACACAAGGATCCGACTTCCATCCCCGAACAAACAAAACCCTGAATCTGAGTCAACATCAGTTATTGGAGTTTTGGACGCAGAACAGAACGATAATCTTTTTTGAAACTTTCTGGATTCTAAATAAAAATAAAAAAAGAGAACCTCCCCCAGCGCTGACACAAGTTAAGTCCGGAAGGTTGGTTCTTTTTTTTTTTCCACGTAAAAAAAAAAAAAAAAAAGGTCAGCGGCCGCAGTGAGCCGATAGACAAAAAGAGATTTATTTTAAAAAACGACAATGCTAAGAGGCTTGTAAGAACAGAAAAAGAGGTAAACATTAACACAAATGTATTAAAAATTAGCAATGAATGGGACAATTGTAATGCCAGCCAAAAAAATAAATAAATCCCTAGGTAAAGATAAACTAAAGAAAGGTTAGATTCTGTGTCAGGTTTCAAATACATAAAAAGCAGTAAGGGTGCCACACCAATGGTCATAGAATCCAGAATGTTTTCTTATTAAATAGATATTTAAAAAAAAAAAGCCAACTCGTTTTGGGGGGTACAGACACCTTCATCAGGGCTTATATCTTGTATTACTTTAATGGAATGTTAATAATACTTATTTATGAGAAATTTGATGGTAACGCTAGAAAACTGTACAGCATGAGAGAGAGAGAGAGCTTTTACGACTTTTTACATAGTTGGACTTCTCTCAAGATCAGGGGTTGGCAATTAATTTTCCCAAGGGGCCACATGTCAGAGAAATGGCAGAAGCCAGACTTGCCAGTATCGGCACTGTCCTGTGCGCCTGCACGGCGGAATAGCGCTCGGAATAGGGCATACGGGTGCGTGATACAGCGTGGCGGCGCGTGCACGTGCGCGCTGTAACGCGCACAATGTGAGATCCCCCTTGCTGGCCTATAAAAGGCGGTCCAGCCCCTTGTCTAATTGCTGGTTTGTCTCTCAGCTTCCTGTGTTCCTGTCCCAAGTTCTGCTGACCTGTGTTTTCCTGGTTGTGACCCAGATTGACCCTGACCTGCTCTGATCTTCTGCAATGCTTTGACCCCGGCTTGCCTAAGGACTTCTCTACTTACCTGCTTCCTGTGTATGACCCCAGCTTGTATTAAAGGACTTGCTTCTGCTGGACTTTCTGGGTTTGACCCTCGGCCTCCTCCCCAAGACTCAGCTTCAGTCTCTACTTCTGGATCTGTGGTGTTAGAGCCCCAGCCGGGCTTCCTATCCCAGCTCGGTGCCAAGTCAGCCCTTGCACAGTATATCAGCCCTACAGGAGATCTTCACGCAAGTCCCATCTACCTGCTGGTGACCCGTGCCTCTCTGTGCCCTATACCCTCTGTACCACATTCAGGGGTAGAGTGCGCTCAGCTGCAAGGGGAGCCGCTCTCAGCATCTCAGCCTCGGCCTTGACACCACATGAGAAACTGGGACTGTTGAGGAGGGACATATTTAATATGGTAGGCTAGCAGCTCCTTGGGCCAAACTTACATAGAGTCAGCAGGTATCTATGGGAACCCCATGAGGGTATTTATATATTCCCTCCACTGTAATACTTGCCCCCGGCATGTTATGTGACTTATGCAGCAAAGCGAAAGTTAAAGCGGGGGTCCACCTATCTATCGTTTTTTTTTTTTTAGTTCATTCACAAACTTTTCTTCTCAGCATTACATACTCACATATTGTGTGTAATATGTCCGCCTGTGTCAGATTTCGTCGGAAAGAATAACTTATATTATTCACTGCAGGCGGTTTCCATCTTCATTGTGGGCATTTGAAGCCCACAAGCATTTATTTCCTGGATGTGGTGAATGCTGTGCTCCCAGCATTCACCGCTCGTTCCCGCACATGCTCAGTGGCATCCTGGGAAGCCTGAGACTAGCTCCCAGGAGTCTGGGAGAGGCTAGAAACACACCTACTCCCATGGGAGGAGAACCAGGAAGTGCAAAGAAGAATAGAAAAATAAAAGGTAATTACGGCGATTTAAATTTTTTTAAACGGCATGTCAGCATCTAGGCAAGGAAGAGAATACATACAGATATTGTTCAAAATTTGGGTGGAACCCCGCTTTAAGGCTGACTAAGGAGAGCAACACCTCCCCACGTGCCCTTACCCGCATCATATGCCCACCTCCCATGATCCGTTCCAGTTACTCGAGGGGTGGCGCTGCCCCTCCTACATGGTGGAAGCTGCTCGGAAAAGGAGGGCATGTGACCGCCACCATCTTGGTAACTGGCAGATCAACAAGGGTGGAAGCACATCCGCCATCTTGTTGACTGGCCGGCCTAGATCCAGGGATTTCTAATTTCCAATTGACTTCACGAGGGCCAGATAGAGACAGTCAAAAGACCGGATGTGTCTTAAAATGGCCAAGTTTGCTTAAGAACCTGCTCCCTGCCAGAGCCCCTGCCTGGACCCGACTATTCTCTTGCCAATCCCCTAGTGTATGGTCTCTACACTGAAGCCTTTCTTTCCTCCCTCACTCCTTGGTGGGCTGATCCTGAGGGCCACGACATGGTACCAGCCTGCAGCAAAAAGCTCTGGGGCCCATCTCCACCATCATAAGCTCTGCTGAAGGCCATTTGGTGCTTAGACTGCACGACCTTGGGGGAGCCTGTGTCACCTGCCAGGGGGTGTTGCCATTGTTGGGGGTGCTGTGGTACATCTGAGTAGCCTCTCTGAAGCTGGTCAGCTTAATCAATTAAGTGGTCAGTCACAATACAGAAGTTCTGGTGCCTCTTATGCAGAGGGTTGCTGTTGGAAATCATGTGACCCAATACAACCTACCCGACCCGCTCTCCATCCTGAAGCTATCCCCCACACCCTGCAGCAGCCGGCAGGAGGAAAAGGAGAAGAAGCTGTCAGTCGGAAGGGCCCATAGGACAGCAGGGGGAAGGAGGTTATCTACAGGATTGGTGTATGGGGGGCATTTACTTAAACAGATCACCTGTAGTTCCCCCCTGCAGCATCTGAAAGCTGGTGGGAGGGAGAGGAGATCAAGCCAGCAGTGCTGCTAGTAAGGGGGGTGCATACAGGGGGGGCCTGGGCAGCAGGGCGAAGGGAGAATCTGATCATGAACAGGAGGGGGTGATCAGTCCAGAGGAGGGTAATTACAGGAACCAATGTCGTGTATATGCCTCTCCCTGAAACAGCTGAGAGCCAGGGGGAGGGAGAAGAGGAGAAGCCAGCTTTTAGCTGCTGCAGGGAGAGCCATGCATGGGATCAGTTCCTGAAATTCCCCCCCCTGCCGCACTGGTCATCCCATCCTTTTGACAATCCGATTCCTCCTGATGCCTGGGCCCCCCTGCTTAACTGATGGGGCCAGGGCCCCGTACAGGCGGATCAGTGGTACTCCCTAATCAGCGGTCCTGCTTATGCAAGCACCGTAGGTTCTCTGTGGCCCTTTGTGAAAAGTTCTCCTCACTTCCTGTCCTGCTGACAAACTAACGCAGCCGCCACATCTAACGATTGTTAAGCTGCAATAAATTTTTGATTTTGGGTCTATTACCGCTTTAATGTTACCCTTTCAAGCGGAACTAAACCCATCGATTTAATGCTCTAAAAAATCATTCTTCCATGCTGGGAAGCCTTTTTTAAACGAGTTGCTCCCTGCCAAACAGTATTTTTTTTGCATTGTTTTTCCTTGGTGGTGCCCATCTCTCTACGCCTATGTTTGACAATCACTTTCCTTTTTGCCTTAAAAATAGGCAACAATAATTTTCAGGATTTATCCCCTATGGATTTCAATAGGGGATTGAGGAACGTCCCCAGTTTCCAAAATTAGTTTTAACTGTTTGGCAATTTGTCCCTTGAAACAAACCCAGGCACATATGACTCTTCACTAGTTCTAACCCTTCCCATCCCATCCATATAGTTACATAGTAGGTGAGGTCGAAAAAAGTCACAAGTCCATCAAGTCCAACCTATGTGTGTGATTATGTGTCAGTATTACATTGTATATCCCTGTATGTTACGGTCGTTCAGGTCCTTATCTAATAGTTTCTTGAAACTATCGATGCCCCCCACTGAGATCACCGCCTGTGGAAGGGAATTCCACATCCTTGCCGCCCTTACAGTAAAGAACCCTCTATGTAGTTTGAGGTTAAACCTCTTTTCTTCTAAATTTAATGAGTGGCCACGAATCTTGTTAAACTCCCTTCTGTGAAAAAGTTTTATCCCTATTGTGGGGTCACCAGTCCGGTATTTGTATATTGAAATCATATCCCCTCCTTCTGGTGGCGACCGAGGAGTCAAATCCCTTACCCGTCCTTCCCCCTTCCTTATTCCCCCCCCCCTTCTCCCCTTTTCTCCTCCTCCTACCCTCCCAACCC
Organism: Lithobates septentrionalis; assembly: GCA_037952835.1. Lineage (NCBI taxonomy): Eukaryota > Metazoa > Chordata > Amphibia > Anura > Ranidae > Lithobates > Lithobates septentrionalis. The sequence goes on from JBBDGP010003751.1 coordinate 52,428, forward strand.
TCACATCCATACAATACCTTAGCCTAATTCTCCAGAGTAAGTCCTAATATCTAACACCACCACGCTGTTCCTCATGAAACACTTCCTTAACGCAAATGAACAGCACTTAAATCTAGACCCCACACAACCACATAATATACTTACCAAAATATAAGACCCTATCTCCATTCTTATCGACACCATAAGTGGATAGGGGACCCCAAATACATAAAGTGTCACCCATTAGGAACCCAATGGTAGAGGAGCTTTTTCCTTCCTCTCTTTGGTTCTTTCATAATTCATTTTATTATTGATACATTGTTAGGTATTGTGATGGAGAATATACATGTTGTTTTTGTTATACATGCATAACTTCTATATTACTGTTCTACTCCTAAAACTGTTTTATATACACGTATTGTTTACATGTTGACATTGTAACCTGATTTTATTTTCCTCAATAAAAACTTATTGGAAAAAAAAAAAAAAGAAATCATATCCCCTTTCAAGCGTCTCTTCTCCAGAGAGAATAAGTTCAGTGCTCGCAACCTTTCCTCATAACTAAGATCCTCCAGACCCTTTATTAGCTTTGTTGCCCTTCTTTGTACTCGCTCCATTTCCAGTACATCCTTCCTGAGGACTGGTGCCCAGAACTGGACAGCATACTCCAGGTGCGGCCGGACCAGAGTCTTGTAGAGCGGGATAATTATCGTTTTATCTCTGCAGTTAATCCCCTTTTTAATGCCAATATTCTGTTTGCTTTGTTACCAGCAGCTTGGCATTGCTGAGTCTATCATCTACTAGGACCCCCAGGTCCTTTTCCATCCTGGATTCCCCCAGAGGTTCTCCCCCCAGTGTATAGATTGCATTCATATTTTTTGCCACCCAAATGCATTAATTTACATTTTTCTACATTGAACCTCATTTGCCATGTAGTCGCCCACCCCATTAATTTGTTCAGATCTCTTTGCAAGGTTTCCACATCCTGCGGAGAAGTTATTGCCCTGCTTAGCTTAGTATCGTCCGCAAATACAAGGATTGAACTGTTTATCCCATCCTCCAGATCATTTATGAACGAATTAAATAGGATTGGTCCCAGCACAGAACCCTGGGGAACCCCACTACCCACCCCTGACCATTCTGAGTACTCCCCATTTATCACCACCCTCTGAACTCACCCTTGCAGCCAGTTTTCAATCCATGTACTCACCCTATGGTCCATGCCAACGCACCTTACCATCCAAAACTAAAACAAACTTTATTGGTTTTACAACCACTTTAAACTTCAATGTGATGCTTCAGATGACAGGTCCTCTTTAGAGAAAAATTTCATGGCTCCATCCCCCCCCCCCCCTTTCTCGGTAGACGGCAGAAGCCGCCACCATTGCCTGGCGCTTAAAGGCCTCACTTACAGAAATGGTGTGAAATATTGATTTCTCTTCTAGCGGGGAACAAGTAATGCGCTGAAATGTTTCTTGGACAAAAGACGAGGGCCGATGTTTGATTTGAAATATGGATTATCCTGCACAATTTACACTTGACCTTCTTGCCTCCGCTTTTTTTTTTTTCTTTTCAATTTTTAGCTTTCGTCGGAGGGTTTCAGTCATATTTCTGAGCGCGAAGCGGTTCGGCTCAAGACGCCGGTGAACCGCAAGGCCTCTGTACCCCTGCCAGACACTTCGCTGGCGGAAAAAAAAAAAAGCCGTATTGGACGCGGAATTCTCAAAGGTTAGAAGTCCCGGCGATCGTTTGCTTTGTAAAACACTCCATCATTTCCACCGATGAATATTTATTGAAAGGGAGACGCTCAGATACTGCCCCGTTGGACTGCTGAGAAATCATTTCTCTGTCTGGTTTTTGCGCTCTGACCGAGATTTATGATTTGATAATTGTCTGAAAGAAAAACATCTACGAAAATGGAAGTTGCATAAGTTTAACCTTAAGCGCGGGGGCCCGACCTCCGGCGTTGGAAGACGGCTGCGCTGTCCTGGAAATGACAGGGAAAAAAAAAAAAAAAAGTCCGTTCTTAAAGCCGAACGCCAAACGGCGAAATAGATGTAATACAAATGTGGGAGCTGTTTTACTTATCAATGATTTCTCTCCATCCATTCCTGAGATTTACACAGCTCTGCCACATAGCAGTACCCTCTCTAGTAGGGGTGGGATCTGATTTTACATGTTTTGGTTAGGTACAGGGCTTCTATTGGAAATCCTTGGGCCCTATACTGCTTGCCTGACAAACTTAATTGGGTGAGCCAACGGTTTGGTCCAAACTTTGGCTGTTCAGGTGTTGGTCCAGCTTGCCCTGGCAGTTTATGTCAAAGCAGAGGTTGGAATTAAAATTTTTCAGGAGCCATGGCAAGGGTGACGCAAGACAGCAGGAAGGTAGTCAACTGCAGAACATGTGGAAGGGTCCTGCTGCATGACTGTAATAAAGGGCCCCGCCACGGGAGTGAAGGGCCCTAGGTTCAGAGGAAAAGGCTCCGGGGCCTATGGAAAGGGCCCCTGAAATCAGTGGGTTGGAACTTTAATTTTTCAGGAGCCATGGCAAGGAAGATTACTCCACTTCAGTGGTGGAACTGCCAGGGTCGCAAAGGTCGCAATTGTGACCAAGCCCTGACGTTCCGCCACTGTGGGGGTGTCCCAAGACAGCAGGAAGGGAGCCAACTGCAGAGCATGTGGAAGGGTCCTGCTGCAAGACTGTAATAAAAGGCCCCGCCACGGGAGTAAAGGGCCCTGGGCTCGTAGAAAAAGGCTCTGGGGCCTATGGAAAGGGCCCCTGAGACCAGTGGGTTGGAACTTTAATTTTTCAGGAGCCATGGCAAGGAAGATTACTCCACTTCAGTGGTGGAACTACCAGGGTCGCAAAGGTCCCACTTGCGACCGAGCCCTGACGCTCCGTCACTGTGGGGGAGTCCAAAGACTGCAGGAAGGGGGCCCACTGCAGAGCATGTGGAAGGGTCCTCCTGCAGAACTGTAATAAAGGGCCCCGCCATGGGAGTAGAGGGCCCTGGGCTTCGAGGAAAAGGCTCCAGGATCAATGGAAAGCATCCCTGGACCAGTGAATGGAACTTTCAGTTTTCAGGAGCCATGCCAAGGAAGATAACTCCACCTCAGTGGTTGAACTACCAGGGTCGCAAAGGGTTGTGCTTGCAACCGGGCCCTGACGCTCCGCCACCCTGGGGGGGGGTCTCCCAAGACACCAGGAAGGGGGTCCACTGCAGAACACGTAAAAGGGTCCTGCTGCAGGACCGTAATAAAGGGCCCCCCATGGGAGTAAAGGGCCTGGGGCTCGGAGGAAAAGGCTCTGGGACCGATGCAAAGGGCCACAGGGGGTCTGGGGGGCCCTTCATGGGTTCTTGCACCGGGGACCTGTAGGTTCTAGTTACACCTCTGCTCCACCTACTATTGAAATTAAGCACCATAGTCTCCCCCCGACCCGAAATGTTGCACTTGGTCCTTTGTGATGCGATCTTTCTGCAATTAATTTTTTTTGGACGATACCTGATGATCCATGGTGTGCTGCTGAACCTCTGCTCCTGTTGCTCTGGGAAATTTTATTTAACCACTTTCTGTCTGAGGCAATTTTTTTACAATTTTTCACACAAGCCCCCTTGTGGTAGTTTTGGGCAGGTGACAAGCACAAAGAAGCTAACCAAGCACAGATCATGCTTGATTAGCTGCTTCCCTGGCTGTAACTGCCAGGAAATGACAGCCCTGAAATCAAAGTGACGAAATCCGCATTGTTTCCGGATTCAATCATCACAAAGGAGATCAGCGACTTTAATTTAACGGCTTTCTATTGGAGGCAATTCTTTAAATTTTCCACACAAATCCCCATTGTGATAGCTTTGGGCAGGTGACAGCTACAAAGAAGCTAACCAAGCACCGATTGTGCTTGATTAGCTGCTTCTCTGGCAATAACAGGCAAGGAATGAGAGTTTTGAAACCAGAAGTGGTGAAATCCTCATTGTTTCTTGATTCATTCATCACAGAGAAGATCAGGGATTGAATGTTCCTTCATCTCCTCCGTGTGAAGCCGCCCAAACCGCTTACCTCGGTCCCGTGCTCCCCGAAGAATTGGGAGAGCCCGGGAACCACTTTTAGATACATACATCTGTCAGCAAATGGTTAATTACCTGGGAGCTATAACACGTGGCACTACTGTGCATGTGCTCAAAGCACATCCAAAGCTTGGCCCAAACAAATGATTTATAGTGAATTGGAACTTGGGAGTCAGGCTTTGATATAAAAGTGCGATGTTTTATAATTAGACGAGCTCAGTCCTTCGTCTCACATAAACACTCACTCCATCGTGTCCCACTTCCCTCACTTCCTTTAGATTGTAAGCTGTTGTGGGCAGGGCCCTCCTCTTTTGTTTCATTGTCTCTTACGTAACGTTAAATCTTGCATGTTTATTTTTTGATTTCCCCAGGCTGGAAAGTGCTGCAGAATATCCTGGCCCAATATAAATAAAGTGTAATAATAACTCTCATTCTATGAGTTTTCGTTTCCATACACGTGAAAGAGATCACCAATGCCGTCACGTGCACCTTGTCCTCAGTTAGGGTTCACATGGATAGTATGGCGGTCCAACATGCAGGTGGGACCTCCTGCCCTTAGTCAGCAGACATGAGAGACTTGAGATGGGAAGGGAAGGGGTAGGAGCAACTGGGCAATGGCAAAGCCATGGGGGTACAAAAATGTTTTCTAACCACCCCATGGAACCTGGGACCCACTGACAGCTTCAAACAATCCTATCTCCCTCAAGCAGATCTCCTGAAATGCTTAGTACTGCTCCATGATTCTAGTGTCCTCCACCATCTATCTCTCGGGTAAATCACGTGCCATTTTAGGTGTATTATTCATTTTAATTCTGTAAGTTTTTATTTCCATCCACCAGAATGAGAACACTTCCCTGTCACGTGCACCTTGTCCTCAGTTGGGGCTCACATGGATGGTATGGCGGTCCAACATGCAGGTGAGAACTGACTGCCCTTAGTCAGCAAACATGAGAGCCTGGGTCAGTCAAGCATGTGTGGCTACTGAGACTGGGAGGGGTAGGAGCAATTGGGTAATGACAGGGTTATGGGGTACAAATATATTTTTTAACCACCCCATGGGACCTGTGAACCAATGACAGCTTCATACAATCCTATCTATCCTATCAATCCTATCTATGACAAGCAGATCTCCTGAAATGCGGTGTTCCTCCATGATTCTAGGGTCCCCCACCATCTAGTTCTCATGTAGATCACATGCCATTTTAGGTATATTATTAACTCTCATTCTGTACATTTTTATTTTTATACCCAAGAATGAGAACACTACCCCGTCACATGCACCTTGTCCTCAGTTGGTGTTCACATGGATGGTATGGCAGTCCAACATGCAGGTGAGAACCGACTGCCCCTAGTCAGCAAACATGAGAGACTGGGTCAGCCAAGCATTTGTGGCTACTAAGAAGGGAAGAGCCAAGAGCAGTTGAGTAATGGCAGGGTCACGGGGTACAAAAATATCTTTTAACTACCCCAAGAGACCCATGGGTAACTTAATACAATCTTATCTCCCACAAGCAGATCTCTTGAAATACTATCTGCTGCTTCATGATTCTGGTGTGCTCCATCTTTCATGCAGATCACATGCCATTTTTAGTTGTAATAGTAACTCTCATTCTGGGAGTTTTTTCATCCCGAGAATAAGAACGCTACCCTTGCCATGTCCATCTTGTCCTCATTTGGACTTTACATGGATGGTATGGTGGTCCAAGATGCGGGTGAAAACCTACTGCCCTTAGTCAGCAAACATGCAACTGGGTCAGCCAAGCATTTGCAACTACCAAGAAGGGAAGGGGTAGGAGCAATTGAGTAATCGCAGGGCCATGAGGAAAAATATTTTCTAACCATCCCAAGGGTCCCATGGGTAGCTTCGTACAATCCTCTCTTCCACAAAGAGATCTCCTGAAATACTGTCTACTGCTGCATGGTTCTGGTGTCCACTATTTCTCAAGCAGATCACATGCCATATTAGTTGTAAAAATTACCCTCATTCTGGGAGTTCTTTTACGTCTTATCTCCCACAAGCAGATCTCCTGAAATACTGTCTGCTACCATAATTCTGGTGTCCCCCATCTATCTCTCATACAGATCACATGCCATTGCTAGGTTTAATAATAACTTTCATTTTTTTTTTTGTTTTTTTGGATGAGAACACTACCTCATCATGTGCATCTTGTCTTCAGTTGGGGTTCACATGGACAGTATGGTGGTCCAATTTGCAGGTGAGAACCTACTGCCCTTAGTCAGAAAACGTGCAACCGGTTCAGCCAAGCATTTGCAACTACGGAAATGGGAAGGGCTAGGAGAAACTGAGTAATGGTAGGGCAATGGGGTACAAAAATGTTTTCTAACCACGCCAAGAGACCCATGGGTAGTTTTGTACAATCCTATCTTCCACAAAGAGATCTGCTGAAATACTGTCTACTGCTTCATGGTTCTGGTGTCCACCATTTCTCAAGCAGATCAAATGCCATTTTATTTGTAATAATTACCCTCATTCTGGGAGTTTTTTTACATCCCCAAGAATGAGAACACAACCCCCGTCATGTGTATCTTTTCCTCAGTTGGGATTCACATGGATGGTATGGCGGTCCAACTTGCAGGTGAGAGCCTACTGCTCTTAGTCAGCAAACGTGTGACTGGGTCAGCCAACCATTTGCAACTACGGAAATGGGAAGGGCTAGGGGCAATTGGGTAATGGCAAGGCCATGGGGTACAAAAATGTTTTCGAACCATCCAGTGGGACCCATTGGGTAGCTTCGTACAACTCTAGCTCCCACAAATAGATTTCCTGAAATACTGTCTGTTGCTCCATAATCCTGGTGTCCACCATCTATCTCTCATACAGATCACATGCCGGTTTTAGGTGTAATAATAACTCTCATTCTTTGAGTTTTTATTTCTGCCTCCGAGGATGAGAACACTCCCCCATCATGTGTACTTTGTCCTTAGTTGGGATTCTCGTGGATGGTATTGTGGTGTCACCAACAGCTCCAAGTTCCTGTTTGCGATCAGAAACCAGTGAATGGGGCCTCCCGATCCAGTGACCACTGGAACAGCCAATCACAATGGCCACATGATCAGGAAGGTCGCCTCTGCCTCCCATCTTTCAGAACTCCTTAGAGAGCTGGTGGGGGGCCAACACCAAGGGGTTAAAGTGGACTTCCACCCTGTGCAGGTGCCAGAATAATAAAGATGGCGGCGCCGAAATGAAAGGGGACTGAAGTTCTTCTTTAAGCAGCTGCAGCACCACATCTGTAACCAGCTACAAATCACCAGATAAAACGGGCAGAGAGATTGGCACGGTACCTACAAAGTTGCCAGTGTGATGCGACCCCAAGAATGAAATGTTGGGCCACTAGAAAAGAAATGGTGGAGGGTTGGTGGTGAGGGGACTGTGAGGCTCACTCATGAGTCGTGAAAGGTCAGCCCCAACATAAGGTCAATCCGCAGCGACCCTCAACAAGACAGGAGCACTCGGCACCCCTTGGTTATGCGCCGGCGGCTCTTCTGGCTGTGAGTCACGTCAGTGCAGTGATCCGTCCGCCATTTATCACACACGGAACGTTCCGGAGAATAAGCAGAGCTTACCAAATATATTACAAGTCTATTTACTCAGCTGCATCTCGCAAATATTAGGTGAGCGGAGATCTCTCAGCCGTTTACAGGAAGATTAGCGAGGTGAACAAAATCGTTATTGAGAGTTCTGAATTCCCCGTCCAATTGTTACCCGCATGGTATGCCCGCCGTTCCCGGTTAGAATTCCAGCAACCAGTCACATGACCGTTCAAATAAATTCTGCGGCGAGTTATGAACATTTATTGATCATTCAGTGTAGTAATCACCGCAGTGAATGTTGGTAATATTAATCCAGCTGTATCCAATACCAATATTCTCCTCAGTCAATGCCCACCACAAATATGCAAAATCCTAAGCCCCCCCCCCCCCCGGTCACATCAGAAGCTCCTCCCTTTCACGTCAGATCTGCCCCCTATACATCAGAGTCCTGGGTCCTCTCTCTTATCACATCAGAATCTTCAGTCCTCCCTCCTATCACATCAGAGTCCTCAGTCCTCCCTCCTATCACATCAGAGTCCTGGGTCCTCTCTCCTATCACATCAGAGTTCTCAGTCCTCCCTCCTATCACATCAGAGTTCTCAGTCCTGCCTCTTATCATATCAGAGTCTTCAGTCCTCCCTCTTATCATATCAGAGTCCTCAGTCCTCCCTCTTATCATATCAGAGTCCTCAGTCCTCCCTCTTATCACATCAGAGACCTCAGTCCTCCCTCCTATCACATCAGAGTCTTAAGTTCCCCCTCCTATTACATCAGAGTCCTCCGTTTCGCCTCCTTTTACATCAGAGTCCTCAGTCCTCCCTCCTATCACATCAGAGATCTAAGTCCCCCCTCCCCTTTCACATCAGAGTTCAGTTCCCCTTCCTTTCACACCGGAGTCTTCAGTTTCCCCTCCTGTCACATCAGAGTCATCAGTCCTCCCTCTGATCAAACCAGAGCCCTCAGTCCTCCCTCCTATCACATCAGAGTTCCGAGTCCCCACTTTTTTTACATCCTCAAATCTTCACCTTCCACATCAGAGCTCTCAGTCATATGAAAGCTCTCACCCATCACCCCCCCTTTACATCAGAGTCCACAGTCCCCTCTTTTTTCACATTGGAGTCCTGAGTCCTCCCTCCTTTCACACCAGAGTCCTCAGTCCTCCCTCCTATCACATCAGAGATCTAAGTCCCCCCCTCCCCTTTCACATCAGAGTTCAGTTCCCCTTCCTTTCACACCGGAGTCTTCAGTTTCCCCTCCTGTCACATCAGAGTCATCAGTCCCCCCTCTGATCAAACCAGAGCCCTCAGTCCTCCCTCCTATCACATCAGAGTTCCGAGTCCCCACTTTTTTTACATCCTCAAATCTTCACCTTCCACATCAGAGCTCTCAGTCATATGAAAGCTCTCACCCATCACCCCCCCCTTTACATCAGAGTCCACAGTCCCCTCTTTTTTCACATTGGAGTCCTGAGTCCTCCCTCCTTTCACACCAGAGTCCTCAGTCCTCCCTCCTATCACTTAAGAGTCCTCAGTCCTCCATCCTATTACATCAGAGTCCTCAGTTCCCCCTCCTTTCACACCAGAGTCCTCAGTTCCCCCCTCCTGTCACATCAGAGTATTTAGTCCTCCCTCCTATCAAGCCAGAGTCCTTAGTCTCCATGTTCCACATCAGAAGCCTCTGTCCTCCCACCTTTTACATCAGAGTTCAGAGTCCCCCCCCTTTTTTTACATCCTCCAATCTTAACCTTCCACATCAGAGCCTTGAGTCATATCAAAGCTCTCACCCATCACCCCCCCCCTTCACATGAGAGTCCACAGTCCCCTCTTTTTTCACATTGGGGTCCTGAGTCCTCCCTCCTTTCACACCAGAGTCCTCAGTCCCCAAGTTCAACATCAGAGTTCTCAGTCCTCCCTCTTTTCACATCAGAGTCCTCAGTCTCACCTTTTTTCACATCAGAGACCTCCGCCCCCCCCCCTTTTCACATCAGAGTTCTGAATCCCCCCCCTTTTCACATAAGAGTCCTCAAGTCCCTACCTTCCACATCAGAGCCATCAGTTCATCATCCCCCTCACCCATCATCCCCCTTCACACCAAAGCCATCATTCCTTTCCCACCTTTGCATTAGACTCCTCGGTCCTCCCTCTTTCACATCAGAACCCCCAGTTGCCCCCACCCCACTTTCCCATCAGAGTCTTCAGCCTCCCCCTTCACACCAGGGAATGTGCAATCTTCACCACAACGCAGCTGGGGCAGCATGGTTTGGGGACACCAATGATAGGGCACTATTCCTTCCACTGACACCAATGATGGAGCACTATTCCTCCCACTGATACCAATGATGGGGCACTATTCCTCCCAATGACACCAATGATGGGGCACTATTCCTCCCACTGATACCAATGATTGGGCACTATTCCTCTCACTGATACCAATGATGGGGCACTATTCCTCTCACTGATACCAATGATGGGACACTATTCCTCCCACTGACACCAATGATGGGGCACTATTCCTCCCACTGACACCAATGATGGGGCACTATTCCTCCCACTGATACCAATAATGGGGCACTATTCCTCTCACTGATACCAATGATGGGGCCCTATTCCTTCCACTGATACCAATGATGGGGCACTATTCCTCTCACTGATACCAATAATGGGGCGCTATTCCTCCCACTGATACAGATAATGGGGCACTATTCCTCTCACTGATACCAATGATGGGGCACTATTCCTTCCACTGATAGCAATGATGGGGCACGATTCCTCCCAATGATGAGGCACTATCCCTTCGACTGACACCAATAATGGGACATTATTCTTCCCACCGATGCCAATGATGGGGCACTGTTTACTCCAATTGATATCGGAGCATTTTCTACTTACACTGGCCACAGTCCGGCCCACTCAAATTCTGAAGGACTTTGTTTAGAAAGTTTGGAGACCCCAACCGCACTAAGGCAATCCAACCTGTGTTGTGGCGTGCTGCCATGCATGTTAACGCATGGAAGTGCATTGCATTAGAATAAAGGGTCATGTGGTTTTTTTTGGCCCACATGCGTAGCATTGGCAGTCCATAATTTACCATGGGCTGTTTTACTGTAACACACATTAATGCGCGACAAAACGCATGTTAAAGCATATGCTAGATTGTCTTAATGCAATACATTTTAACACAAGACATAACACCCCACATAGAAGGAAATAGGCCCTTAAAAATCAAATAAAAAATTTATTGGATGGAATTCTGATTCAGTGCTGCCTCAAGTCTTTAATCCACTGAGTTGTCACCCAGTGCCTGAAACATGACAATGAATGTGATATTTCCCAGTTTGCGTAAAAATAAATATTGCAATTTATTTACACAGCAGAAAAAACATGAAGTTTGGGATAAATATGCAAAGCACAGGAACTTCCTTGCGCTGGTTTATAAATATCTCCCAATATATTTCATTTCCCGGGGACAAGAAGAACGCCGGGGCCGCCAATATACATAGAGAGCGAGCCGAGAGAACCTTCCGCCTTCCTCCCAGTTTAATATACTTCAGGACATTGAAGTTTTAAGAAGAAAGATGCTGATGTTCCATATGTCTGCCTCCAGGGCACCAACGGATAGAAGTAAATATCAATGGAATCTCGGATCTTAAATAGATATTGAGGAGGAATGCGACCCCGAGGGAACTCTATGGGAAATGTACGTTTCCTGGGGTCTGGAATGGATGGAGAAGACAACACTCAGATCCCACCAAGACTCTGGATGTCTTCTGTTACACACCACTGATGTAGGCAAAGGAAACCTATATACAGTAAAACCTTGGTTTAAGAGTAACTTGCTTTGAGAGCGCTTTGCAAGGCAAGCAAAAAGTTTTAATAAATTTTGTCTTGATATACAAGTAGCGTCATGTCACAACTGTGTATAAAAGAGAAGAGAGGCTCCTCTAAGTGTAGCAATATGGTTACATTTAATGAAGGTACAACATTTAGCAACATATTGCTACACTTAGAGGCACCTCTCTTCTCTTTTATACTCTGGAGCTCCTGATGGATTTAGCTTCTAATCCCCTTGTGGAGGCTTCCATTTGTGGATGGACATTTTATGGTTACACAGCCCATCACATATAATCTTTTTTATATGGACTATAAACTGAAGGACCTATGTATAAATGGTTGTGGAACGAATCATTTGAGTTTCCATTATTTCTTATGGGGAAATTCGCTTTGATATACAAGTGCTTTGGATTACAAGCATGTTTCTGGAAGGAATTATGCTCACAATCCAAGGTTTTACTGTATACTGTATATAAGGTTGAGTCTGGCATTTTGTAGATAGGCAACTCCTGTCCTCATATTGATTAGTGGTTCCAAATTAATAATAACTACTGCAGGAGGGAAAAGACACAAAAGATACACTCAGCATCTTTCCAAATAACTGTTCTGTATATAATTGTATTCTATTTTGTATGTATTGCACACGGCACTAATAATTTTTTCATTACATGTTTGCATTCTTTTGAGTCCTGATTAGAATTAGTCTGCCTATGTTACGCCCCTTGTTACCATACAAGTACAATTGTAATATTAATGTGATACCTCCGTAATCATGTGTATAAAAACCTTTAACTGCGTCATAATAAAGCAGAACAGTTATGTGGAAAGATGCTGAGCGTATCTTTTGTGTTTGTTCCCTACTGCAGTAGTTATTATTCATTTGGAACCACTAATCAATATGAGGATAGGAGTTGCCTATCTATAAAATGCCCAAGTCAGGTGGCGAGCTTTGCCTAGGAGGGGCTTTGCAGGGAACCCTGAGATTAAGAAACGAGGAGCTTGAGACGATCTGGGAATTTCTGATAATCAGCCGGCTGAGGTAAGCCTTTTGCTTACATTTGAGTTATCAGACTTCCCTGATCGGTAGGGCATTTTCGGGACAAAGGATACCTATTTTACTCCCCTTAATCGAACTGTATTGATTGGTGGCTATATGTTATGTTGTCACTGTCTACTGTTATAGATAAGAAGGGGAAGAATAGTGCTGTTCACAGGTATATGTGGTACATCTGCTAGATAAAGTAGTTTAGAGGCAAGAGGGTATAGGCACAAGTAGAGAAGACTGGCCAGTCATTATGGGCAATTAAATTAAGGGAATGAAGGGTAAGAGATCCTTAAAAATGCCCAGCTCAAGAGGAGCGCTATATATGAACCGAAGGTGCAGTTCCACCTATACTAAGCCCCCAGATTAATGGTTAAAGTGGACAGGGATCCACAATGGGTAACTGGGTTACCACCAAAGTCCACAGGGACTAAGAAACATGTAGAGTAAACAGCTAGAGAAGCAGCTATCTATGTGAGCAGGATGGATCAAGGGTAACAAATAACACTAGAAAGAAAGGGACATTTTGATGTTAAGTTGTGGGATGAATTTTGGGTCATGCACTACGACTAGTAAAGTCAAGAAACAGAGTAATGAGAGTTATAGAGAGGGTACCCCCCAGATGAGTGAGACTTTAATGGCAACAAAAAAATCCTGTCTTATGATTTTTCCCTGATGAAGGAGCGTCTTTACAGTCCCGAAACGCGTCGGGCCGTCTGGACAACCTATTTGTATCATCACTATTGACACCAATGTTTTTAATGGTTCTTGGTATTTTTGTACTTTTGTTTTATGTACACTGTGCTTTTTCTGTATTTTTCCGATATATTGTATAATCTATGTATTTTTTAATAAATCTTTTTATTGTTTATATATTTTTTTGTTGCCGTTAAAGGTCCACTCATCTGGGGGTACCCTCTCTATATTGTATTCGAGGGATGTTGGCAACCTATATGGTCCAGTTGGGTGTTCACTCTCTTTTTTAGAGTAATGAGAGTTAAAACAGAATACTTTCTTGACGCTGACTGACCGACTTGGGGGGGGGGGGGAGTGGGTGTTTGCCCCCCCATAAGAAAAAAACACCAGCTGCCACTGTTCAAATCCCAACCACGACACTACCTGCCTGGAGTTTGCATGTTCTCCCTGCACTCGTGTGGGTTTCCTCCGGGTACTCCGGTTTCCTCCCACACTCCAAAGACATGCTGGTAGGTTAATTGGTTCCTGTCTAAATTGGCCCCTAGTATGTATCTGTATGAATGTCACTTAGGGACCTTAGATTGTAAGCTCCTTGAGAGCGGGAACTGATGTGAATGTAGAATGTATATGTAAAGCGATGCGTAAGTTGACAGCGCGATATAAGTACCTGAAATAAATAAATAAAATAAATTAGTACACAGCTTTCAATAGCCGATCACGGCAGTCCATCTGATCGGACCAGCGTGAAAATGTTTCTCGTTCGATTTCCGTTTAGATTGTTCCGGACCGCCCACTCTATATATACGTCATTACTTTACCTTATATACCTTGTTTATGGCAGCAGCTAGCTGCCACAACCCCAGTGTGTTTTTATAGAGCGAGCGATCCTCTTTCACAAAAAAGTGGTCCCGGGGGGCAGATTCGCCGCGGGATCACCTTTATAGGCAGCTGCCGCTTCCCGGTCCTTTTCCTCAGCTTACCGGAGCCGTCGGTAGCGTTGAAAAAGATCCGATCCTGTGGAGCGATGGGGCAGGAAGTCGAGTGAGGGCAAGATGGCCCCCACTTGACTCTATGCCCCTGGAGGACTGGAGCGAAGTCTGATGTCACTTCCGCCTAACGGCCTTAAAGGGCCAATTTTTTTAATTAGAAAATGTAAAATTTAATTATTTTTTTTTTGCTTTTAAAGCAGACCTTTAGTCATTTTGTCAACTTTCCATCTATTAAATCTTCTGCCCTTGTTGTTTTAACTTTGGATAGTAAAACATCTTCTCCACTACAGGTGGCGCTCTTCTGCAGCGGCATTGCTGCTGGAGAGGAAGTCAAGAGGAACATAATCACACACATAGGTTGGACTTGATGGACTTGTGTCTTTTTTCAACCTCACCTACTATGTAACTATGTAACTATGTAACATGGGTCCTCTATGGTTTCCTATCCGATTGGATGCTGCTACCCCATGTGACTCTTGCAGCCATCTTGGGTCAGGTAGAACCTATTTAAAGCAGAAAATAGAATCTAAAGAAAAAACTTCTGCGCTACTATATAAAATGAGCTATGAAGGTGATTCTTATTGGTGCTGCAAAAACAAATGTAGTGAACACCCCTCACTACTAATAAACTGAAATGTGTGCAATCGTGACAGATTGTGAATGTGTTTCTGCGCAGACAACAAATTAATAATCAAGTGAAAAAACTGCTTTCTTCAAAATACAATCCCGACTGGGATATCACAGTTTAAACAAATAAATGCAGAGTGAAAGTCCATAAAAAACGTGCATCAAAGTGACTGAAGTGTTGTTGAAATCACATAAATCACTAAATCATAAAATAAAACATAACACTTGTGACTGGTGAGTGAACATGCGTTGCTAGGTGATCTGGTGACTGTTCGTGGAAATGGACACCCACTCGGGGCTCCCAGAACTCTCACCTCACTGGCACAATATAAGTGCCTGTAGCTTTCAATAGATCTGTGGTTGCTCTAGTCCGGTGGTGGTAGTGGCGTCCTGGACCTTCTTCTGGCCCTGAAGAAGTCACGTGATATGACGCAACGCGTAGGCACGCAACCGGAAATACGATAGCGCGGACCGGAAGTGACGTAGCGAGTATCGCGAACAAGCTGTCCCCACTGTTGTTTGGCACTTTTTTCGTTTACTCTGATGTAAGCAGCCATTTTATTTTATTAAACTCCTTGGCTTAACCCTACTATACTATTGGAGCCTTTTTGTTTCCTATCACCACCATATGGAGCATATCCATTAGAGGAAGTGACGCCACCACGGAGAAGGTCCAGGACGCCACTACTAGTGTTATGTTTTATTTTATGATTTAGTGATTTATTTGATTTCAACAACACTTCAGTCACTTTGATGCACGTTTTTTATGGACTTTCACTCTGCATTTATTTGTTTAAACTGTGATATCCCAGTCGGGATTGTATTTTGAAGAAAGCAGTTTTTTCACTTGATTATTAATTTGTTGTCTGCGCAAAAACACGTTCACAATCTGTCACGATTGCACACATTTCTATTTAAAGCAGAACTTCAGTCATTTTTTCAAATTTCCATCTATTAAATCTTCTGCCCTTGTTGTTGTTTTAACTTTGGATAGTAAAACATTTTTTTTTCTGCCAGTAAATACCTTATACAGCCCACTTCCTGTTTCTTGTCTGGTAAAAAGCCTAGGCTTATGACATCATGCACAGCTCTCTCTCTCTCGTGAGAGTTTGTCAAGAAGGGAGGGGGGGATGAGTCATAAGAGGGCCAATGAGAGCTGCAGAGCTGGGGGTGTGCCTCTGTGTGTGTCTGTGTAAATCCATGAAGTGAACAGGCAGCAGCTTCAGCTGCCCACAGTTAAAATGCAGCCAGACTCAGTGGAGGGAGATTTCTGCAGCATATTTGGCAAGTACAGAATCACAGTATATATAAAATAATATGCAAAGTGATTGGAGGGGAAGCTTCAGAATGGCAAAGATGTTTTTATTACAAATTATGTGAGCCGACTGCAGTTCCTCTGGGGTCTTTTTTGACCCCAGATCTCACAATAAAGAGGACCTGTCATGCTTATTTCTATTACAAGGAATGTTTACATCCCTTGTAATAGGAATAAAAGTGATCAAACACATTTTTTTTAAAGGGACACAGTATAAAAATAAAAAGTGAAATAAATAAGGGAAAAAAAAAAGAAAAAAGTAAAGCGCAGATCAGGAAGGATTTTTTTCCCCTGCTGTAGCAAATTGGATCTGGCTTTGCTGGGTTTTTTCGCCTTCCTCTGGATCAACTGTGGGTGAAGGATTGTGTATATGGAATTGAATGATTAAAAAAAAAAAAATACATATTTTAATTTTTTTATTATTTTGGTTGAACTGGATGGACTTGTGTCTTTTTTTCAACCAAACTATGTAACTAAGCAAGTCGCCCCCACATATGTAAACGGTGTTCAAACCTTACATATGAGGTATCGCCGCGATCGTTAGAGCAAGAGCAATTATTATAGCACCTCTAAACAGGTAACCTGTAAAAAATGTTACAGTATCGCCTATGGAGATTTTCATGTACCGTAGTTTGTCACCGTTCCGCGAGCATGTGCAATTTTGAAGCATAGCATGTTGGGTATCTATTTACTTGGTTTAACATAATCTTTCACATTATACAAAAAAAAATTGGGCTAACTTTACTTTTTTTTTTTTTTTAATATTCATTAAAGTGCATTTTTTCCCAAAAAATTGCATTTGAAACACCGGTGCGCAAATACAGTTTGACATAAAATATTGCAACGACCGCCATTTTATTCTCTAGGGTCTCTGCTAAAAAAAATATATAAATTTAATGTTTAGGGGGTTCTAAGCAATTTCCGAGCAAACAATACTAATTTAAACGTGTAAATAACAAATGTCAGTGGTTAGTCAGTACAGTTGTCGTCAGAAAATACAATACAAACAGTGGCGGCCCGTCCATTAATTGCGCCCGAGCGCCGCCCCCTCTATCCACGGCCACCACCCCCTATTCATGCTCTATCCATCGCCGCCGCCACCCCCTATCCACGCGCCCGGCCCCTTTCAGGACACCGGGCTCCTGAATTACAGTGGCGGGGGTGTTTTTTTTTTAAGCATCTGATTAGAGCCAGAGGCTCTAATAGGCTTCAAAATAGGGTGGAGTCTGGGCGCAGAGCATTGCGCTACGAACCCACCCAGGTGTTACAACAGCGAATTAATATTTGCTGTTGCAACACTGATCCTCCTTGCGGCCAATCGGGAAGCGGGTCTGATACCCGTCACCCGATGGGCTGAAAGGACAGGCAATCCTATTGGACGCCTAGGAGGAGGGGAGGAGACGCACGGCGGAAGCGAGAAGGAGGGAGGAGGAGAAGACACAGGAGCCGCTACCCGATGCCCGACGCGGCCTGAGGTCCGCCGATGCCCCGATCCCCGCCGCTCCTTGATGCATAGCTCTCAACTGTCCCTAATTTGGAGGGACTGTCCCTGATTTGGTGCAATGTCCCTCTGTCCCTCATTCCCCCTCATTTGTCCCTCATGTTGGTCTGATCTATATAGTTGTATATAAAATGCATTTTTCATCTTTCAAATAGTGTTTCCCAGAGCTAAACCTTTCATCCAAATTCTAAATTGCTGCATTTGTACATTTTAAGAGCCAATATAAAGAAATATAAAGAAATAGTAGCACTTGTGTATTTAATAAACCTTTTTTTTTTTTTTGGGTTAATTCTCCTTTAAGGGGGTGTGACAGGGGGCGTGTCCTATGCCTACATACATTTGCTAGTAGGTGTCCCTCATTCTCATCTCAAAATGTTGGGAGGTATGCTTGATGGGGTAAGCGGTCCCCGCAGAGAGCGAGCGGGGGTGGGGGGCTTTGAGGTGCCGCGACTAGCAAGCGGAAAAAGTCGCTGTGGTCCGATTTTCGGATCATGTGTACGGGGGGGGGGGGGGGGGGGGCACTAGGCGCAGAGAGGGTTAATGTAAACACTATAATAATTGTTTCCATAACATATCATAATAAAAGTCACTTACCTGCAGAACACAATGACTACAGCTGTTCAATGCAAACTTGCCATGGGGGTTCCCCTTTAAGCAGTCATTTTGTTCGGCGGGTAAGCGACTATCCCCCCCCAACCCCCCCCTGATGACGGGATCGCAGTCGTTGGATCGTCATAAAATGTAAACAGCCGCTCAGGTTTTTAACGAGGTGGAGAAAACGTTCCGTTACTTCCAGAATTTATTACCTCGACCCCGTCCCCTTCTCCCTTTAACGGCCGCCGACGACCGTATTTTTAATTTTTTTTCATTTTTATGAACTTTTTTATTTTATTTTTATGCGTGCTTAGGTAATACGACAATTTAAAATATTGTTTTTTTTTTATGAGCGTTGCTGTGGAACATTAAACTGGAAAACGTTTTAAAGTGCGGAGAAGAATTGCTGTGGATCCCTGATTGTTAATTAGCATCGCCGGTATGAAAATGAGGCAAGATCACCACCTACTGTAAGACTGACTCATCTACACCTCCAGGAATCATCGGGGAATCCGCTCAACGCAGGCAGACCCCGAGGGGGGGAACTATCCGGATTCATCAGAACTTTTTGGCCTTTAAAGACCAAGGAAACATTGAACTCCAGTCAAACTCAAATCCCACATCAGATTTCATATGTTAAAGTCATTTTAAAAGGCATTTGCAATATTTTTTTAAATTCATTAAAATAATCCCTGGTGATCCTGCCATTAAGATTCTTGTTTGGGCACTTCCTGTTTAAAGGGTGACAACGCTCTGGCCCCTTGTCTCACAGTCGTCACCGGGGGGCTCCTGAAGGAGACCGCTTCCTGTTTTATCGCACATCACCGCCACACCCTGAGGGCTCTGCACAGACTATGATGATGTCACTGCTACTTTTTTTTTTACAAGATAATATCTGGGTTTGCAAACCCAATTACTGAAATTTTGACATCAGATTTAACCACCTCAGCCCTGGATTGTTTTACCTCCCTTCATGACCAGGTTTTTTTTGTTTGTTTTTGCAATACGGCTCTGCGCTACTTTAACTGACAATTGTCGTGCGACGCTGTACCCAAATAAAATTGAGGTCCATTTTTTCCCCCAACAAATAAAGCTTTCTTTTGTTGGTATTTGATCACCTCTTCGGTTTTTAATTTTAGTGCTATAAGCAAAAAAAAAAAAAAAGCGACAATTTTGAAAAAAAATATATATTTTTTTTACTTTTTGCTATAATACATATCCAATAAAAAAAATGTAAAAAATCAAATTTCTTCATAAAATTAGGCCATAAGCAAAAAAAAAAAAAAAAAAACTACAGTTTTGAAAAAAAAACAAAACAATATTTTTTTACTTTTTGCTACATATCACTGTGCCTGATATTAATAAATCCTCCTGAAGAAGCCAATTACCAAGGCGAAACATGTAGAGATGAAATCAGTCAGTATATGTATTAGTACTGTAATATCAATGCTTACCCTTTGTATGTCTGTTTTTAATGTTCTAATAAATTTCTACCTTTTATAAACGATTTTGTTATAAAATTTGCGCCTTCAAAATTCCAAGTACATTTTCAAATTTCTATGTACAGGTATGTCGTTTCGCACAGCCGTGCCGCCTTGTAAATGTGCTGAAGGCGGCCAAATAAAATTGATGTCCATTTTTTCCCCCCACAAATAAAGCTTTCTTTTTTTGGTATTTGATCACCTCTTCGGTTTTTAATTTTAGCGCTATAAGCAAAAAAAAAAGGGACAATTTTGAAAAAAAAAACAATATTTTTTACTTTTTGCTATAATACATATCCAATAAAAAATGTAAAAAATCAAATGTCTTCATAAAATTAGGCTATAAGCCAAAAAAAAAAAAGCGACAGTTTTGAAAAAAGAAACAAACAATATTTTTTACTTTTTGCTATAATACATATCCAATAAAAAAAAATGTAAAAAATCACATTTCTTCATAAAATTAGGCCAATATGTATTCAGCTACATATTTTTGGTAAAAAAAAAAAAATCCCAATAAGCGTATATTGGTTCCTGCTTAGCAGAAACACAAGATCTCTCTCTTTCCCTCTTATAGATCGTCGTTCTGCCTCTTCCAGGAATGATCGCGGATGATAGCCGGCGGCCAGAGGCCGGCTGCCCTTCTGGCTAATCAGCGCCAGTGGCGGCTGGTGGTATATTTTTTTGGGGGGGGGGGCGGGAAAACAATCCACCCGACGTCAAAACCCAGAAACCTATTGGAATCCATGTGCCCGGCATGTAGATTAAAGGGCCGGACGCATGTATTAGGGGGGGTGGCTCCCCTGCACCCTGAATTACGAGCCACCACTGATCGGTGCGCGATCGCGCCTCCCCCAGAACGACTGCACGGAACTATGTACAGGTATGAAGAGAAGGTATTTTGCCTATCATCTAATAAAAATAAAGCACCACATCCCTTGAAAGATAATTCGAAATTTGAATGTGCATGTGCTGACTGATTTAATCTCTACACGTTTCGCCTTGGTATTTGGCTTCTTCAGGAGAATTTATGCATATCAGGCACAGTGAGCGTTAGAAGTAGAAAGAATTTTTAGAAAGATAGGACAGCGGACAGCGAAACATGTAGTACTGACTGATTTCATCTCTACATATTTCGCTGTCCGCTGTCCTATCTTTCTAAAAATTCTTTCTACTTCTAACGCTCACTGTGCCTGATATGTATAAATTCTCCTGAAGAAGCCAATTACCAAGACGAAACGTGTAGAGATGAAATCAGTCAGCATATGTATTAGTACTGTAATATCAATGCTTACCCTTTGTATGTCTGTTTTTAATGTTCTAATAAATTTCTACCATTTATAAACGATTTTGTTATAATTTTGCACCTTAAAAATCCCAAATACATCTTCAAATTTCTATGTACAGGTATGTCGTTTCGCGCAGCCGGGCCGCCTTGTAAATACGCTGAAGGCGGTCCGGAATTGTGCATGAAACCCCCCCCCCCGCTGTCAGGTCCGTACTACAAACCTGGCAGCGAAAGGGTTAAAAAAAAACAAAAAAGAAACACAAAAAAAACTCATAGGAAAGGTGCCTGTAGGCACAAGCCTACAGTGCCTAGTGGAAAATCCGACCCCGGTGGTGAGATATATACAAAAGGGTCTGGGAATTATTTCCCCGCGTTTCTCGCAGGTAGGGCAGCCCATTGACATGAATGGGGGGCCCTACATAGGACGTGTGGGAACAAGCGGACAATGCGGAGAGCCATCTGCTCACTAGGTCACATGGTACTGGACTAATGAGGGTAATGGCGAACATTCAGAGGGGTCTGCTCTTAGCTGGAGAGTTTCATTACAACATTTTTTTGCTTTAAAGAGGAAGGAGTGAAAACATAGAACTTCAGACAAAATCCTTTTAAGGGAAGTATCACTTAAAGCCGCTGTAGGTGTGTTTGGGAACCCTTCACTGGCTTAAACGCAGGGGTTCCCAGATTTCCAGCCTACTGATGAAAAGGGGTGGGGTGGACTAGTACATTATAGTAATTTCAGGATGAGCCTTTTTCACACCAGTGGACACCCCTAAAATAATTTTTGGGTCTCAGGGAACTTTGATTAATGGGGGATCAATGGGAAAATTTCCTCTACATTAGTAATCAGTAGGAAAAATGCTACTCAAGCTCTAGGAAGAAGCTCAAGGAACCGCTAGCAAGCTCTAGAGCAGTGGTCTCCAAACTGCGGTTCAGGAGCCAGATGTGGCCCTTTGCTTGCTTTTATTATCCCCCCACTGTCAGTAACAGTGGGGCATAGTTTCTGCCACTGACACCAATGATGGGGCACTATTCCTTCCACTGACAACAATGATGGGGCGCTATTCTTGCCACTGATAGCAATGATGGGGCACTATTCCTCCCATTGTCACCGATGATGGGACATTATTACTCCCACTGACACTAATGATGGGGCACTATTTTATCTACTGACACCAATGATGGGGCACTATTTTATCTACTGACACCAATGATGGGGGCACTATTCCTCCTACTAACACCAATGATGGGGGCACTATTCCTCCTACTAACACCAATGATGGGGTACTATTCCTCCCACTGATGTCAATGGTGGGGCACTATGTCTCCTACTGATGCCAGCAATGGGAAACTATTCCCCCCCACTAACAACAATGATGGAGCAGTATTACTGCCACTGACACCAATGATGGGGCACAATTCCTCTCACTGACACCAATCATGGGGCACTATTTCTCCTGCTGGCACCAACGATGGGGCACTATTCCTCCCACTGGCACCAATGGTGGAGCAGTATTACTGCCACTGACACCAATGATGGGCCACTATTCCTCCCACTGACACCAATGATGGGGCACTATTCCTTCCACTGACATCAATGATGGGGCACTATTTCTCCCACTGGCACCAATGATGGGGCACTATTTCTCCCACTGGCACCAATGATGGGGCACTATTTCTCCCACTGACACCAATTATGGGGCACTATTTCTCCCACTGGCACCAATGATGGGGCACTATTCCTCCCATTGGCACCAATGGTGGAGCACTATTCCTCCCACTCACGCCAATGGTGGAGCACTATTCCTGCCACTAACACCAGTTATGGGGCACTATTCCTTCCATTGATACCAAAGATGAGGTACTTTTCTTCCCCCTAATACCAATGATGGGGCATTATTTACTCCCACTGACACCAGGACATTTTCTACTCCCACTGGCCACAGTCTGGCCCCCCTAAAGTCTGAAGGACGGAAAACTGGCCCTTTGTTTAGAAAGTTTGGAGACCCCATGTTCTAGAGCAGGGATATGCAATTAGCGGACCTCCAGCTGTTGCAAAACTACAAGTCCCATCATGCCTCTGCCTCTGGGTGTCATGCTTGTGTCTGTCAGGGTCTTGCTATGCCTCATGGGACTTGTAGTTCTGCAACAGCTGGAGGTCCGCTAATTGCATATCCCTGTTCTAGAGAAACCCTAAGGCTCCACAGAACCCTGGTTGAGAATGGCTGGTCTGGTTGAAAGACTGAAGCCCTATGTGCTGTGAAAGCATCTGAAGGTTTCATTTCCAATTTTGTCCGGAGCCCGATGCCCCACCCCTCTCATTTACATTCATCATAACTCATTGGAACTTTAAAACTCGAACATGGAGACCCCCCCCCTTCGTAACAGGTGCAGATCCAGGAGATCAAGGGCAGAAACTGAAAAGAATTTGGACAATTTCCACCATCTCCACCAAAAATCGAAAACAAACAATATCAATTAAGGGTGGAGTGACCCTTTAAGCTCGTCGCTTATTTTTAACCTTCCACTTTGGTCACCGCGTTTTTCGCTCTGAGAAATTCCAGGCTAATCCGGCCCCTAATTAAGTGTGTTATTTTTGTAATGCAGTATACCATCCCGGGGGCAAGCCAGGCTTATGGAGGAGAAGGACATTAATGCCACTCTCACAAGTCACTCTCTGGGTATATTGGGGGGTGGGGGGGGGGGGGGGAGAGGGGTGCGATGCCGGAGGTGCGGGAGGGGTACGTGTGCCTTATATAGTTTTATTTTATATGTGAGTACTGAGAGATTGGCAGTGCCGGCTAATACCACCATAAGGAACCATTTAGGGAGATGAGGCTGTTAATGTCACATTTACCAAGTGCTAATCCCTCTAATAAGAGCCACGGTGCTGTAAAAGTCAAGGAAGATATCGCATGGCAGTGCCTTATGGGGAGCCAATTTATTTCCTCTCACCCTACTGTGTGACAGGCCCTGATGGAAGCTTTCCCACACTGACCCCACAAGGAATAGATTTTTTTTTGCTGTTTTAAAACTAATCTCCGGAATAAGCAGATATCTGCTAAATGTCTAAATCCATTCACCATGTGTATTCTTCTTACATCTTGGTGTGCTTTGTGTTTTTTCTTCCACATCTATGCAGTAATCCAGTGTGAGACTTTCCCTTCCTGCAAAAAAGACTGATCATTGCTGCTCTCTCTCCTTGTACAGGGTGACTGGTCTTGTCTCCGCCCACTCCTATTGTTTTCTGCAGGTAGCCTGTAGTGGGTGGAGCCTGCCGGGCCCCTCCCACAGCTCTGCTCTCTCCCCTTATGCAGGGTGACTGGTCTTGTCCCCACCCCCCCTCCTGTAGTTTCCTGCAGGCATTCTGTGGTGGGTGGAGCCTGCCAGGCCCCTCCCACAGCTCTGCTCTCTCTCTCCTTGTGCAGGAGGATTGGTCTTGTCTCCGCCCCCTCCTGTAGTTTTCTGCAGGCATTCTGTAGTGGGTGGAGCCTGCTGGGTCCCTCCCACAGCCCTGCTCTCTCTCCTTATGCAGGAGGACTGGTCTTGTCTCCACTCACTCCTGTAGTTTCCTGCAGGCATTCTGTAGTGGGTGTAGGGTTGCCACCTGTCTGGGATTCACCCGGACAGTCCGGGTTTTGAATCATGTGTTCGGGTTTCAGTCCACCTGAAACCCGGACACAATATTCAGACAGGAATGTGGCTCAGAACAGGGCCCCATAGGAGTATGAGGGGACACTATGCACGCCACATTACTATTCTCTTTGGAGCGCCCAACGGTGTCCCTTGTCTGTTACAATCCTATAGTGTATGTTAAAAAAAGTTTTTTTTTCTGCGCGCCGCTAAAGTGTTCGGGTTTGACTTGAATAAAAAGTGGCAACCCTAAGTGGGTGGAGCCTGCTGGGTCCCTCCCACAGCCCTGCTCTCCCTCCTTGTGCAGGGTGACTGGTCTTGTCTCCGCCCGCTCCTGTAGTTTCCTGCAGGCATTCTGTAGTGGGTGGAGTCTGCTGGGTCCCTCCCACAGCCCTGCTCTCCCTCCTTGTGCAGGGGGACTGGTCTTGTCTCCGCCTCCCCCTCCTGTAGTTTCATGCAGGCCTTCTGTAGTGGGTGGCGCCTGCTGGGCCCCTCCCACAGTCCTGCTCTCTCTCCTTGTGCAGGGGGACTGGCCTTGTCTCCGCCCCCTCCTGTAGTTTTCTGCAGACAGCCTGCAGTGGGTGGGGCCTGCTGGGTCCCTCCCACAGCTCTGCTCTTTGCGCAGGCTATGTACAGTACAGTGATGATGTCACTGCTACTTTTGCAAGGTATTATCTGGGTTTGCAAAGGCATTTGGTGCACACCAAAGGATTTATATCCATTGTTGCTATTGAGGAATATACTTAAAGCATAACGAAGGGTAAAAGTTTTTTTTTAGTTTTGGATAGAGTGGTGATGGACTAGAACCCCTGCCAGTTTTTATTGCTATCTGCGCCCCCGTTGGGGAGACCCCCTCTCTCTATGTGTCCTGTTTACCATTATCATTGAAAGTGAAAGTAAAAGAAAATCCCAAATTTAGGCGTGTCCCCAGAAAAGTAATAGAGGGGAAATCTTCCAATGGGAACATTAGCTCTGGTGACCTGGGGGTCCCCAAGGAATTCCCTAATTGAAGGTACTTCCTATCATTTCCTGTTTGGCTATGGGACAGGAAGTAAAATCTCCCCAGTCGGGCACAGATGGAGAAAAAAAAATCTGACAGGGGGGGTGGGATAGTCGGGGCAAGAGCATAGTCTGGAAGGTCAGTTCACCTTGGGGGGTCAGCTCGGCTGCTCGCTATGGCCACACACGAGGCAGCCCGCCACCCTCTAACACCCTGTTAAAAAAGGATCTGCATTGTTTGCTTGGGACACAGTGCAGGTGCCTATAAATAGGTTCGGAGGAGCTTTATCTAAGCGCTCCAACGCTGGATTTAGGCCCCAACATGTACGTGGAGTGCAGCGCGGTGCAGAGGCAATAACACACACGGTCCAAGTGCGATGAAAGAACTTGTATTGAAATGCAAAGACAGTTCACAATAAACCCGGTGAAAAGACAGTCCAACCGGGAACACTCACAGGTCCGATAGCGCCTGTTGAGAGGGGCAGAATGGGGCTTGGCCCTCTCGTGCCCAAGCAGGAAGGTGTCCAAAATAGTTGCGAGCCCTACGCTTTCCCTCTTTGTCAGGAACCTATCCCTGACGCTACTTCTGTCCCTACCAGGCGGGATACCTGTCCCTAATCTACCCACTCACAAAATGCGTGCCAAGCCTGGGAGCCAGGGTCTTAAAGTGGAACTACACGGCATCTGAGCACCACAAATCAAAAACGCTATTTAATAGATTTTTAATATTCAAAGAGAACTCAACCATCCATTCATATCGCCATGCTTTATTTTTCTCAAATATCATTTTGCAAACCACTCCCCTAGCATTTCTGACAGTGCCCATCTTATGTAAAGGCAGATTATTCACATATAATTTACTTCCTGGAATCCATCTGCCCTTAGCTTAGATATGCAGACAGAAGGGTGTGCTTAGCTGAGAAAACCCCTCCTCCCCTCCTGAAGACTCCTGGGATGTATGACATAAATTTCCCAGGAAGTAACTGAAGAAATGTAAAAAAAAACAAGTTTAAAACAAGTAAATATGTAATAATATCCTATCTATTTAGTAATGCTAGCAGCATAAGAATTAGAAATATTCAATGTTGACCAAGAGAGTGAAGTTCCACTTTAAAGAGGAACTGCAGTCTGCTCACATAATATGTAATAAAAACATCTTTGCCATTCTGAAGCTTCCCTCCAACCACTTTGCATATTATTTTATATATACTGTGATTCTGTACTTGCCAAATATCCATTTTAACTGTGGGCAGCTGAAGCTGCTGCCTGTTCACTTCCTGGATTTACACAGACACATAGAAGCACACCTCCAGCTCTGCAGCTCTCATTGGCCCTCTTATGACTCACCCCCAACTCCCTTCCTGACAAACTCTCACCAGAGTGAGAGAGAGAGTGAGAGAGAGAGCTGTGCATGATGTCATAGGCCTAGGCTAATGACCAGACAAGAAACAGGAAGTGGGATGTATAAGGTATTTGCTGGCAGAAAAAAAATGTTTTACTATCCAAAGTTAAAACAACAACAAGGGCAGAAGATTTAATAGATGAAAATAAAAAAAAATGACTGAAGTTCTGCTTTAAATAGGCTCTACCTGACCTAAGATGGCTGCAGGAGTCACATGGGGTAGCAGCATCCAATCAGATAGCTTCCCCAGTGACCCAGGAAACCATAGAGGACCCATGTTCCTCTTGACTTCCTCTCCAGCTGCAATGCCGCTGCGGAAGAGCGCCACCTGCAGTGGAGAAGGTAGACCGCACCTGCCTACAAACGTATAGGCAGGTGGTTTGACAAAGACTGCCCTTAGACAGAACCTTCCTAAGTATAGGGATTAGGGGTCATTCTCTGGTCTGTTTTCTTATTACACCCTATATACTCTGTTTTTCTACTTTTTTACTTATTTGTTGGAGGGGTTATTGCTTTTTCCATTTTTTTGGTTATTGTAGTTTTGTGTATATTGTTGCAATAATTATCCCCTCTTCAGCCTGGATGTGTCGGAGCGCAGTGCTGCTTACAGTCTTTGGCGCTGCAAAGAGGGGACCCGTGAACACAGTGACTTCTTCAGGGGTAAGGGATTAGGGGTCATTCTCGGGTCTGTTTTCTTATTACACCCTATATACTCTGTTTTTCTACTTTTTTACTTATTTGTTGGAGGGGTTATTGCTTTTTCCATTTTTTTGGTTATTGTAGTTTTGTGTATATTGTTGCAATAATTATCCCCTCTTCAGCCTGGATGTTACATAGTTACATAGTAGGTGAGGTTGAAAAAAGACACAAGTCCATCAAGTCCAACCTATGTGTGTGTGATTATGTGTCATTATTACATTGTATATCCCTGTATGTTGTGGTCGTTCAGGTGCTTATCTAATAGTGTCGGAACGCAGTGCTGCTTACAGTCTTGGGCTCTGGAAAGAGGGGACCCGTGAACACAGTGACTTCTTCAGGGGTAAGCGCTACATATTAACCTCTTGGCGCCGACAGTACGCCTCTCGGTCGGTGGGCATATTTGTGCACCAGAATGTAAATACAACTGTGCTGAGAGCGCACATCTTGTTATCAGGAGCTTTCCGATCACGTGACTGCTGTGTCCCATCATGGTGGCCCCATGATCATAAAACCCTCCCTAACCCCGCCTCCCAGCATCTGAAACCCCTTAAAAGGCCAGGAGGCGCCAAGGGGTTAAAAATCGTTTTCTTAGTCTGGAGTTCTTCATTAGCGAGTAATAATTAAAAAGGAAATAATATGACTTTATTTAATCCCTATGACACATCGGCATTGGTCATCCTGTTGCCCATTGTTCACCATGAGTCACCCCTCTACACCCTTCCCAGTCACCGATGGGTAAGGCTGAGCACGGTCTGAGCCGATGGGTCACTGCAGTTGGCTTCCTCTCATCTAACGAAAAGCATATGTGCCGTAAATCTTCTCTCCTTCTTATTAAGCGGGAACATGTTCTCTATTGCGCTCTGCAGTCGGCTGGGTGGGAATCAATAAGACGATTTGCCTTCTTAATCAATTTCCCCGTCTCTTATTTACCTCGAAAACCGAAGAGGAGCAACCAGAGACCCGGGCCGTGCCCTGAGCTTGAGACACAAGAGGGGATGTTCTGAACAACAGAGAGTGAACCTAACGTCTGATACATTGTTTCATTTTAACTGTAATACTTCTATGTATTTATTACCTTTCACAGAAATCACAGTACACCCCCTGACCATGCCTTCATCTGCTTTTCTCTCCAGAAGGACGGTGTCATTTTTTTCGGGCATCATCCAAGGTTGCCGTCTATTCCCTGAGCTCAGAGATGACACAACCATGTAAATCAGTGGAGGCTGGTGGTTTTTTTTTTTTGGGGGTGGCAAACAACCACTCACCCACCCCCCCGAGCGCACTTACTCCATCGTGGCGGGTGGCAGGCAGAGTGGTGCAGCAGCTCAGTGTCCTCTCCTCCATGGCGGCTTCCAGCTCCTCCCCTCCTCCTCCTAGGAGTCCAATGGGATCGCCAGTCCTTTCAGCCAATTGGGTGACCAGTGTCAAAACCCGCTTACTGATTGACCGGGAGGAGGATCGGTGTTACAACAGCGAAAATTCATTCGCTGTTGTAACACACCTGGGTGGGATCGGAGCGCACTCTCTGAGACCCGAGACCACCCTATGTTGAAGCCTATTAAAACCTCTGGCTCTAATTGATGCTTCAAAAAAAGAAAAAAGAGCCCCTACGCATTAGAATCCATGCGCCGTTGTCCTGAAAGGGGCCGGGCGCATGGATAGGGGAGGCGGCGCCCGTGCGCCCTTAATGGACAGGCCGCCCCTGATGTAAATCTGGTGCCAGTTCTTGGCTGGGGCAGATCAGCCCCTGCTGTAGCCTTTCACCTTGTGACTGGTTACAATGTTGCAGTCTCATTGCTGGGGGAGAGGAGAAAAAAAAACAAAAATCTCCTGAGCTAATCTGGCTTGGAGGAAGAGAGGATCCCCCCCTCGAAACACATCACCCATCTGGAGGGTCCTCCGGCTTGCTGTGGAATAGTCTCAGTAAGGGCTGCTGTTAGAAATCGCAGGGCCCCATACAGCATACCTGACAGGGCCCCCCAAAATTAAAATTATTTTAATTTTTCTAAAATTATTTTCTTAAAAATGTTTTCAATAGTTTTAAAACTGATTTTTTACACGATAATTTTTTTGTTCTTACATTTTTTTTTTTACAACGCTGTCGGGGGGCTTGGATTAAATATCAGGGGTCTAACAGGCCCCTGACATCTCACCTCTGAGACAGAGAAAGGATTTGAGGACACAGATTCTTCAATTCTTTTCTCTGTAGCCTCAGGTGCACTGAAGAGGTTCCTGTTAATTAATAAACTGAAGCATAGTAAACACAGTTTACCATGCTTAGTTATCAAAGGACACAGGAGCGATTGGTAGTGATCGATCACTGTGTCCAATTCATTAAAGGAAGGGGCCAGTAAATTACATATTTACCAGCACCTTCCCTTACTCTCTATCCGCCCATGCAGAAAGTGGCAGGAGAGGGAAGCTGGTAACGCTGTGGGGGGACAAGGTGGGGCCTGGGCTCACAGGTGGGAATCAGATGTGGGCAGCACTGGGAGGGGGATCGGTGTGGTGGGACGGGAAGGACAATTACAGAATAATGCACTGTGTCTGTATCTCTCCCTCCACCAGCTGAAAACCAGCTGCAGGAAGAGGGGAGAAACTGACTTTCAGCTGCTGGAGGGAGAGACACAGACACAGTGCATCATTCTGTAATTGTCTTCCTGTCCTGCTGCAATGATCCCCCTGCTGTCTGGGCCCCCCTGTGAGCCCAGTAACCCCCCTATCAATGACCCTAGTCTCGGTGACCTGGGTGCTTTTTGTCTACTCTTTACCCTTCAATGCTATGATCATTGGTTTGCTTGTGAGTATACTTCCTTTTACTTACTATTAAAGATACCATTTGTTTAATGCACAAGGCTGATGCGACCTCTTATTTTTCTTTTACTGGGGGAGAGGAGACTGAGAAAGTGCCTTCTCCTGCCTGCAGCAGACTGATGACATCATCTAAGCCTAGGCAAAGTCACTAGGCCAGGGGCATATAATCAGTGCTTATGGTCCAGGTAGATGGGGCACACTGTGCACTCACTGACTACACATTGGGGATTTGGGTTAGCCTGGGCTGCTTGTGGTCTCCGCATCTTCCCCCATGCAGTCTCCAGCATAAACCCCCCATTTATTGGTTACTAGGATGTTGGTATTTTTTGCTAATAGGACACACTAGTCCCATAACTCCCAACTTTTTGAGATGGGAACGAGGGACACCTATTAAAGTGGTATTAGCATTAGTGAATAGATAGGAAAGCATATCATATTTACTTGTTTTATACTTTTTTTTTTTTTTTTTTACATTTCCTCATGGTTTCTGGCCTAGGCAAATTATGTCATACTTCCCTGGAGTCTTCAGGAGGCTAGGAGAGGAGGAGGGGTTTTCTCAGCTAAGCACACCTTCCTGCCTGCACGCCTTAGCTAAGGGCAGATGGATTCCAGGAAGTAAATGCTATATAAATGATTAGATTGTAAGCTCTTCTGAGCAGGGCCCTCTTAATCCTGTTGTATTTTATTTTATTGTAACTTTATTGTTTCCCTTTTATATTGTAAAACGCTGTGTAAACTGTTGGCGCTATATAAATTCTGTATAATAATAAAATATAAATTATCTGCCCTTACTCAAGATGGCTGCAGCCAGAAATGCTAGGGGGGTGTTTTCAAAGTGATTTCCCAACAAAATAAAGCATGGAGACATAAATGGGGGAGTTTACCTTGAATATTACAAATGCATTAAACCATTTCTTACCCCAACACTTCATATTTCTGATATGTGGCTGCTGTACCATGTACTTGTATAAGGGAGTGTCCTGTTCTCTTTGTATTGCTTCCTTTATGTGAAATCCCTGGTGTTCCTGCCAGTCCCTCTGCTTTCCTATTAAAAACTGACCCCACTATGCAGGAAGAGCACACCGTGGTCAGTTCCCTAGCTATGCTGGGAACTCAGCCTGCTCTCCTCCAATGATCAGACTTGTCCTGGCACATCCCCTCTGCACAGCCATTCACTAGGGAGCTCAGTGTACTGCTGCATCTCCTGCCCCAGCACTTATACAGCCGAGAAGGTGATCATTTACAATCACTTTAAATAGTTTTTTTGGTTTGCAGTGTTCAGGTGCAGTGATCCACTTTGGAGTTGATAAAATGTGTTGGCTGTAGAAGATGTTTTTAACCAATTAGGTTGGTATCAGTTGCTATCAGCTCTGAGGAAGGGGGTAAGACCCCCGAAACGTGTAACCCTGCCAATTGAGTGATGCATCGGGCCAGGTGACGCTATCCTATGATTGGATCTGAGCTTGGTGTGATATACTGCTTGTAGTTTATTACTTTTCTGAGTATGGAGTTGGTGTTTTCTGTTTGTTGTAATAAAAGTTTTTTGGTAACGCACCAGACGTTTGCACCCTCCTGTTTTGTTTTTTTCACAGTTTCAGACAGAATGAGACGTAACCTAAAGAAGCAACATTGTTTTTGTTGTGTGTTGTCTTCAGACGCATGTCGACTTTCTCCGGCTCTGTTGGGAGCGTCATTCGAGAAAACTTGTGACAAAACCCACTGTTGTTTGTATGGTGGATGCAATCCAAGAGAAGATTCGTCCAGAAAAAAGAATATACTGGAGTCTCAAGTAATGGCGCTTCTTTATCTACGACTAAAATAAACATATGTCTCCGCGGTGAGGATACAAAGATTGCGACGAGGCATTTCATTGTTGTGCGCAACCTGGAAAATCTCTTCTCGGGCCTCATAGATGAAAACGACGAAGCTCGCATTCACACCGAAGCACATCGACAGGACCAGATCTAGCCTGTCTGATGTGGGGGTGCAGGAAAAAAGGTCAGGGGGGCAGAGGATGGGAGGTCAGCATGACATTGTACAGGGGGTCAGCAGGACATTGTACAGGGGGTCAGCATGGCAGAGGATAGGGTCAGCAGTTTGTAGGGCAGTGTACAGAAGGTCAGCAGGGGATTGTACAGTAATTGGTATTGCAGAGTACAATGGTCAGCATTGGAGAAGCACAGGACAGGCTGATCACCAGTGAGAGGCAGAGGACAGCTGATCACCTGGGGAGAGGCAGAGGACAGGGGGATCGCCAGTGGGGAGGCAGAGAACAGGGGGGTCGCCAGTGGAGAGGAAGAGGACAAGGGGATCGCCAGAGGAGAGGCAGAGGACAGGGGGATCGCTAGTGGGGAGGCAGAGGATAGGGGGATCACCAGTGGAGACTGGAGAGGTAGAGGACATTGGGATCGCCAGAGTAGAGGCAGAGGACAGGGGGATCACCAGAGGAGAGGCAGAGGACAGGGGGATCACCAGAGGAGAGGCAGAGGACATGGGGATCGCCAGTGGAGAGGCAGAGGACAGGGGGATCGCCAATGGAGAAGCAGAGGACAGGGGGATCGCCAATGGAGAAGCAGAGGACAGGGGGATCACTAGTGGGGAGGAAGAAGACAGGGGGATCGCCAGTGGAGAGGCAGAGGATAGGGGGATCACCAGTGGAGACTGGAGAGGCAAAGGACAGTGCAATCACCAGAGGAGAGGCAGAGGACAGGGGGATCACCAGAGGAGAGGCAGAGGACAGGGGGATCGCCAGAGGAGAAGGCAGAGGACAGGGGATCACTAGAGGAGAGGGATAGAACAGGGGGATCGCCAGAGAAGCGGCAGAGGACAGGGGGATCCCCAGTGGAGAGGCAGAGACGGAGGACAGGGGGATGCCAGAGGAGAGGCAGAGGACAGGGGGATTGCCAGAGGAGAGCGATAGAACAGGGGGATCGCCAGAGAAGAGGCAGAGAACAGGGGGGATCCCCAGTGTAGAGCAGAGGACAGGGGGATCGCCAGAGGAGAGGCAGAGGACAGGGGGATCACCAGAGGAGAGGGTTAGAACAGGGGGATCACCAGAGAAGAGGCAGAGGACATGGGGATCGCCAGTGGAGAGGCAGAGGACAGGAGGATCGCCAGAGGAGAGGCAGAGGATAGGGGGATCGCCAGTGGAGAAGCAGAGGACAGGAGGATCGCCAGAGGAGAGGCAGAGGACAGGGGGATCGCCAGAGGAGAGGGATAGAACAGGGGGATAACAAGAGAAGAGGCAGAGGACAGAGGGATTGCCAGTGGAGAGGCAGAGGACAGGAGGATCGCCAGAGGAGAGGCAGAGGACAGGGGGCTCGGCAGTGGAGAAGCAGAGGACAGGAAGATCGCCAGAGGAGAGGCAGAGGACAGGAGGATCGCCAGAGGCAGAGGACAGGGGGATCGCCAGAGGAGAGGCAGAGGACAGGGGGCTTGCCAGTAGAGAGGCAGAGAACAGGGGATCGCCAGTAGAGAGGCAGAGAACAGGGGGATCGCCAGTGAGAAGGCTGAGGACAGGGGGATCGCCAGTGGAGAGGCAGAGAACAGGGGGATCGCCAGTGGAGAGGCAGAGAACAGGGGGATGCCCATGGAAAGCTGAGGACAGGGGGATCGCCAGTGGAGAGGCTGAGGACAGGGGAGTCACTGCTGGCAGGGCTCCTGGCAGAGCTTTCTTCCCCTCTGTTCACTGCACAAAGCTCCTCCTCTCCTCACTGCACAAAGCAGAAATTATATTTATTTACACACAGCTACGATCTGCAAAATGTGTAACTGGCTGCTATGTTGCAGTTCTGTGATATTCCATGGTCGGAACGGCAGCACACCGCCAGTAGCCACCTACACACTGTGCAGATTGTGGCCTTGTGTAAAGGAATATGATCTCAGCTATGTGCAGGAAGGGGAG
This sequence comes from Lithobates septentrionalis, assembly GCA_037952835.1. Classification (NCBI taxonomy): domain Eukaryota; kingdom Metazoa; phylum Chordata; class Amphibia; order Anura; family Ranidae; genus Lithobates; species Lithobates septentrionalis. The sequence goes on from JBBDGP010003751.1 coordinate 86,831, forward strand.
AAGTTGCTCAGCAGCCAGCACAGCATCCAGAGTGGAGGGGGGTTGCTGAGTGGCTTTGGGGGGTGGGGGGGCACAACTGAAATCAGGGGGGGCTAAGCCCACCCCAGAACCCCCCTAGATTGGGCCATGCTATAGGGCCCTGATGGAGCCCACCCTGCAACCGCAAGCAATGCACATGATTGTGGCGTGGCGGTTGTGCCTCTGAAAAGTGGTCCACTGTAGAAATAATATGCCAGATCTGGACACTGGAGTCTAAGGCTAGGTTTACACCATACAGGTCTAACCTAGCGCACGTGCATTCCCATGCATCACATTAAGGGCAGCCCATTAATTTCAATCTCATCTTTCCTCCCCAATCTGACTCTCCCTGGCCTGCCCCTTCCATTCATTGGCTTTTAGTTCTATTAATCAGGTGGGACTTGGCATCACATGTGGGCGTTGCATGCAAATACAGCCTACCTAGGAACACCCACTGCTCCAGGCTGACACCTGCCCATCAAGGCATTGTGATATTTGCATAACTCCTCCCAAGAGCCAGCCCACTGCTTGCTTCAGGATGTAGGGCTCTTGAGAGAAGAACTGAGGCAGGGGGCTGGGATGTACAGGACCCTGCTGGCCCCACCCACCAGCCATCATCTGCCTGCATTACATTGAGAAGCACGGAGACATAGAAACATAGAAAAGTGAGGACAGAAAAAAGACCAAGTAGTTCATTGAGTCTGCCCGTTTTTTTGATGGTGACAGTGATGACATCAACAGGTCTAAAATAAGGTAAAGAAAATGGAAAGAGTTTAGCCAAAAATGGAAACATTACAAAGCAAAATAAAGTTCACCTTAAACAAAAATAAAGATACTATAGCACCCCCCCCACTGCACCGCCCTGTATACCTGACGCCATCTTGTAATAAATGTTGCTTATTTTCTCTTGTCATACTATTATCTCAAATTTTTGCAGAAAAAGGAATCATTCATGTCTGACAAAAAGGAATCAGATTCCTCGGATATTTGGGGTTTCAGGGATCACCTTACAGGCTGTTCCCTCCACTCCCTGAAAGGGAGATTTTTATTATCATTGTGTACGGCGGGAGGTATAAGAATCCCCTGTGTGCCGGACACAAAGCTCCGACTGTTCCCATCACCGGCTAATACTCACCTTGGCACATAGCGCACAAACTTTTTTTTTTTTCTTCTAATAATACCGACTGATAACTGGCCAAATTTTTCCAGCTCATCTGAGATTTTCAAATTATTATTTTTTATTGGAGAGGAAATTCTCGGTAAACTGAGATTCGTAAGTCGACCCCAAGAGTTGTCCTCCTGCCTGAGTTATGGACAGGAGGCTTAAAGTGGAGGCAAATCCTAAGGCTGAGCATTTTGAGAATGTGCGCAAAAGCTTGTTATTTTTAACAAGTTCTTTCTCACACACAGCATAGGCACACTTACAATGGCTATACCACATGTGTGAGACTTTTTCACAACCTAGATGCATAGAGGGGACCAAAATCCAAGGAGCACCTTTGAGCTTTCAAGGGGCAAAAATGATGTGTCTATTTTCCAGGTGTATTTCTTGAGACCCTGAAGTACCAATACAGGACCCATAAAATGTCCACATTTTGGAAAGCAAACTTTCTAAAAGTTAAGAGGCATGGTGAGTTATTTGAAGACTTCATTTTTTTGCCTAAAGTTTGTGGAAAATGCGGAAGAAAAATACATTTTTTTTTCACACAGTTCTCAATTAACAACATACTTCAAATAGGCATACTTAGAATTACACACCAAAACACAATCTGTCAAGAGGAGCCCGAAATCCAAGGAGCACCTTCAGGCTGTCATGAATGACAGCTGTTGTTTACGTAATGTGATCACTGAGATTGGTCGCAGCAATCACTTGGTACCATGGCAAATCACAACAGCCAATATTTAATCCACTGTGTCCAAAGGACACAGCACTCACAAATTGCACTGCTGCATGCTGCACAAGCGGCCGATGTGGGAGGACATCAGTGCTGCTCCTGTGCTGTCGTGTATATCAGTGGAGGTGCATCCATTAAGGGCGCCACCCCCTCTCTCCAGCCTCCCCCCTCTATGACTAATGGATAGATTCATGCATAGCATGAATCTATCCATTGCCGCTGTAGACACCCCCTATTCAGGCGTCCGTCCCCTTTTCGGACACCGGGCGCCTGATTTACAGTGGCGGGGTTTGAAACACCTGATTAGAGCCATAGGCTCTAATAGGCTGCATTGCACTCGCAGTTCACCCAGGTGGGTTAGAACAGCCAATGAATACTCGCTTTCCTAACACTGAACCGCCTCTCACATCACGCTTTCCTATCACTGAATCGCGGGTCTGTTACCCGTCACCTGATTGGCTGAAAGGACAGACGCTATGATTGGACGCCTATCGGGAGGAGGGGAGGAGACGCATGGAGGAAACAGGAGCCGCTGTCTGACCTGCTGCAAGGTCCCACCGCTCACCGCCGTCACCCGCCGCCACCGAGATAGGGTAAGTGGCAGGCAGACGGTGAGTGGGCGGGAGGTCAAAATGACACTATTTGATGGGCACAGTGGCAGCATTTGATGGGGCTCAGTGGCACTATTTGATGGGCACAGTGGCTGCATTTGATGGGGCACAGTGGCAGCGTTTGATGGGGCACAGTGGCAGCGTTTGATGGGGGACAGTGGCACTATTTGATGGGGCACAGTGGCAGCATTTGATGGGCACAGTGGCAGTGTTTGATGGGGGACAGTGGCACTATATGATGGGGCACAGTGGCAGCATTTGATGGGCACAGTGGCAGCGTTTGATGGGGCACAGTGGCAGCGTTTGATGGGGCACAGTGGCAGCGTTTGATGAGCACAATGGCAGCGTTTGATCGGCACAGTGACTGCGTTTGATGAGCAAAGTAAGGCTGCAATTGATGTTTTTTTTCAGAATTTTTCAGTTTGTTTGCGCCCCCCCCCCCCCCCCCCCCCAAAAAAAAAATTTTTTGAGCACCAGCCGCCACTGGTTTATATACATGGGAAGTGGTTAAGTTAGGGTTTCGTTATATGGGTCCACGTCAACCTAGGCTCAATGAAATGAAAGTGGGTTGAGTGATGCTGGCACATAGAGGACATTTAGTGGCAGAAAAGGGTACTGCAAGGGAAACCTCTAGATTGAAGTTGAATGTTGCAGCAAAAGCTGGTGTTGTTATCTTATCTTTTAAATGTTTTTTTTGGGTAGCGCTGGGGTTCCATTGTATGAAGAGAAGACCTTTTATGATTCTCACCACAGCAAACTGAAATCTGACTGGTCCGCTGAACAACTACTTTATTTAAAAAAAAATCCCTAATGCTTTTCTGCATTTCCTTAAGATGCACAAAAATAAACAAAATACAAATATACGGAAAAAAAAAAACTCCCTGTGAGACGTGCTTATCACTCATGGAGCATTTTTGGCTCCATAAAACGAGGTCCTCCAAAATTCACTCCACATAAATGTTTCATGGCGTTCTTCGGTGGTGCCCAGGCTTCCAATATTCAGCTGCGAGGGGTGTTTATATTTGAGGAAATCTCTTGAACATTTGCTGCGATCCACCAACAGCTGCTGCTCTGCAGCTCTGGGAATAGCACAGTCATGAATATTCAGGTGCCGGGCCGCCAAACCAAGCAGCCATTAACGCAATAAATGCCTGAGTCCAGCGCAGGAAAGGATTATTGCGTCCCGTCAGAGACGGGTAATCATAAATTCCCACGATGCCAGCTCTCTCCGCTACTGTAGTTTAAACATATTGACCGCCGTCCTTTTTTTTTTTTTTTTAAACGCCATCCCTCAGTGAAACACCTGGAAGGCTTGGCACCCGCCTGGCACTTGGCACGGCACCATCTCATATGTTAACGTCCCGAAATTACGGACTCGTTTATTGTGTTAGCTGTCAGGGTTATCAAAATCGCTTACAATCTGGAACAGGCGTCGAGGTTTTCATTTTTTTGAGAACCTGTCGTATTGCCGAGCTGTTTTTTTTTTTTTTTTTTACAAATGCCAGCTTTAGAGAAGCGGGACGCCAGCCAGAGAAGAGAAAAAATATATAATACTGTAAACAGACGCAAGTCTCCATTTGAAATCTGTCGTTGCAAGCGTGCTTACAGTGTATGTAAATCCTAAGTAAATGACATTTCTTTTTTTTGTAAATCGCTGCCATTTTTAAAACAAAATTTATGTTTTCTCCTCTTTTTTTTATTTTCTGTTGCATCCAGGGCTGGGACAAAAGGGTGGGCGGGAGGGACGACTGCCCTGGGCGCAATGGTTTACTAGGGGGCGCCTTCCTTCTGTTGTAAAGCTGACAGCAGTAGTAACAGCGGCAGTGATTTTGACAAGCAAGTGACTGCTGGGCGTAGGATCCGCAAAACTTTCACATCATGAGCGGGGGGGGGGGGGGGGAGGGGGGGTAGTTTGGAATCTTTGCCCTGGGCGTTGGATGGTTTTGTCCCGGCACTGGTTGCATCTCAATGCTGCTGATCTAGGCTGATCCAGGTATTTCTCAGGGCGGGTTTCCTGGCAGTGGACCATCCCTGGGCAACATGTGTTTAAATGGGCACTTGTAGTCTCCATCAGGTGATGTGTAAATTAGGAATGAACCAATACCATTTTTTTTACAAGTAGGAGTACCAATAATTTTTTTACAAGTAGGAGTACCAATACTTTTTTTTAGTAGTCGTCGATACCAATTTCTGATACCTACTGCAACTGTCAGCAATAGCAAAAAGCATTAAAAAGTTATTTACAAATAAAATTATTATATTGTTTTTTAATTTTGTGCTTTTTTTAATGTGAAATGTGTAAATATATGTTAAAGATGTAATAAAAAAGTTTTAATTATTACTAGTTTATAAAATAGAAGTGAGCAAAAAAAAAAAATCAGCAGGAAAGTAATAATTAAGTGGAGATGGAGAATAAGGAGTTAATTAAAGCTGATTCGAGTAAATTAAGGGTTAATAAGGGGTTAACTAAAGGAACATTTAATAAATAAAATAAAAAAAACTACTTGACAGTTTGCTTTACATCTGCAGATCGAAGTTCATCCCTTTGATCTGTAGATGAATAAACAGAAAGATACAAAAAAAAAGAAACAATGTTTCTTTTTATCTTTCTGTTTCAGTGGCTGAGCAATGTTGTTGATAAATGAACTAATAGCCAATCCATTCATTCCTGAGACCTTGTATCCTATATGTACCTACATGTTTAGTGCATTAGAACTTAATTGCTGAATAGAGATTAGTTGTAGATCATGTATCTAAGCATTTCATGCATTAGTACCTAATTATAAAGTAGAGGCTCTGTGTCTCATATACACCTACCCTTTTCACGTGCGGATGCCTAATCATAGAGACATCTCATGTCTACCTATATGTTTTATGCATCCAAATAAGAATAAAAATTCTATTATTACCAAAACACGTTAAAGGTTCTTGTCTGTTCTACTCATCACCTCCGGATATTTTGAGTGTCATTTTCATCTCTATGTTATTCTTATACATTCCGGAAGCAGGCCGGGCCAGGATCCACTATTCTATACTGTACAGCTATGTTTGTTATCATGACATTTCTAAGAATTTGGATTGAAACACCCGCTTCCACAAGTTGACTTAGAAAGTGTGAATTATTTGGAGTCTGTTATCCTCCAGAATGAAAAAAAAATATTTCCATATATACTGCTGAGTCTTTACCCATAGAATTTGCCCTCCTATAGTGGGCCATTCATTTGTTGGGAGGTTGTTTGGTCTTCCCAAGCTCAATTGCTCAACATAGGAAGGCACGTTCCACAGGTCAAGGTCAAGCAGTCTTCCTAAACTTTAAGGAAAAGGGACTTTCTTTCAAGGACAGTGAGATACACATTTTGGACAGAGAAGACAACTGGTTTGCAAGTGGTTTGAAAGGGTCCATCTATGTCAAAATGGAACAACCTGTTCAGAGATGGTTGTTCCAGACAACGACCGTCCTCCACATGTAATGCCGTTTCAATATCTCCTGATACTCTATGGAAGAGAAGAAGTGGCATGGAGAAGCTACGAAATGTCCGGGTGAAGACTAAGTGCTACTAGATATACTATCACCTGGATAAATGAGAACCTTTACAGAAAAAAATTCCAATGCATAAAGCTCTGATGAAGGAGGTCCTCTGTTATCCATTAGAACCAAATGTTTCAGTGCATAAAACCCTCCAGAACCAAATATTCCAGTGCATAAAGCTTTAATGAATAGGATCCACATTATGCTCAAGAATCAAACTGGCCTTCCGATCGAAATATTCTAGAGTATAAAGTCATTAAGAAGGTGGTCCCTGTTGTCTTCCAGAACCAAATATTCTAGAGTATAAAGCCTCAAAGAAGGTGGACCCCTGTTGTCTTCCACACCAGATATTCCAGAGTATGAAGCCATAAAGCAGGTGGGCCGGCCACTGTTGTCTTTCAGAACCAAATATTCTAGAGTATAAAGCCTTATGCCCCGTACACACGGTCGGATTTTCCGATGGACAATGTCCGATCGGAGCATGTTGTCGGAAATTCCGACCGTGTGTGGGCGCCATCGGACATTTTCCATCGGATTTTCCGACACACAAAGTTGGACAGCAGGAGATAAAATTTTCCGACAACAAAATCCGTTGTCGGAAATTCCGATCGTGTGTACACAAATCCGACGGACAAAGTGCCACGCATGCTCAGAATAAATAAAGAGATGAAAGCTATTGGCCACTGCCCCGTTTATAGTCCCGACGTACGTGTTTTACGTCACCGCGTTCAGAATGATCGGATTTTCTGACAACTTTGTGTGACCGTGTGTATGCAAGACAAGTTTGAGCCAACATCCGTCGGAAAAAATCCTAGGATTTTGTTGTCGGAATGTCCGAACAAAGTCCGACCGTGTGTACGGGGCATTAGAAAAATTGGGCTCTGTTGTCCTCCAAATCAAATATTCCAGAGTATAAAGCCCTAAATAAGGGGGATCCATGTTGCCTTCTAAGCCAAATATTCAGAGCATAAAGCCCTAAAAAGGTGGACACCTGTTGTCTTCAAGAACCAAATATTCCAGAGTATAAAGCCCCTAAAGAAGGTGGCCCCCTGTGGTCTTCCAAACCAAAAATTCTAGAGTATGAAGTCCTAAAAAAGGTCTGCAAGGCAGGGATAAGAAACAAAGGCAGGGATAAGAAACAAAGGGATATTTAGTAGAAAGCAGCACACATTACACATTGTTAGGCACACATTTAACCCCTTAATCACCTGAGATGTTAACCCCTTCCCAGACAGTGTCATTAGTACAGTGACAGTGTATATTGTTAGCACTGATCACTGTATTAGTGTCACTGGTGATGTCAGTTTCAGTTAGCCAGTTCCCACAAAGTGTCAGTTAGTGTCAGATTGCCCGCTACAAGTCACTGGTCTCCACCATTACTACTGTAGTATAAAATAAATAAATAAATAAATAAAAAATCCAGTATATATACCATCATTTGTAGAAGCTATAACTTTCACTCAAACCAATTAATATACACCTATTGGGATTTTTACCAATGACATGTAGCAGAATACAGTTTAGCCTAAATCTATGAAGAAATTAGATTTTTCTTTTTTTTTGTGATATGTTTCATAACAGAAAATAGAAAATATTGTTGTTTTTTTTTTTTTTTTGTACAATGTTTGGTCTTTTTTAATTTATATAATAAAAAATAAAAAACCCAGCTGTGATCAAATACCACCAAAAGAAAGCTCTATTTGTGTACAGCGTTGCATGACCGCACATTTGCAAGTTAAAGTAGCGGAGTACAGAATTGTAAAAAATGGCCTGGTCATGAAGGGGGTAAAACCTTCCAGAACTCAAGTAGTTAAACTTCACCTTTAATCAGTAACCGGCAATCTCCTTCATATACAGTGCGTGGATTTTAGTAAATATTTGCAGTTTTTTTCTGTTCTGAAGGAATGACGGTTTGTCTCACACTGATTTCTGAATTGGATTGTCTGGCTTCATTATAAACACCTGAGTATCTGCATCCCCTTAGGGGAGGATGGACCTTAGTAAATATCCCCCCCATAGGGACTCTCTTTTTTGCCTGGGATGCCTGGAATTTGCCTTTCTCAGTGTAGACTTATGAGAAAATCCCACGAGCAGGAAATGAGAGTTCTGGGGGGAACACCTCCACGTTCCGAGGCCTCATGCAGCTCTTCTAAACGCCTTTTCTTCTGGAAGGAGAATAGCAGAGTTAAATGCTCATCTAAAGCCGTGTTTTGGAAACGCGTTTAGGCACATCAAACGATTGGGCATTCATTCCATTGGTCAGGATATTAATTTATTCTGGCCATTGGAATAAATGAAGCTCTAAAAACATCCAGCACTTAGGTGCTTTTAGAAACATTAACATGCATTTAAACACGTTTAATGCGATTTCACAGTTTTCGTCTTTGGAATGCTCCTCTGCCTGTAAGCTTTTATGTAGCCAAGTCTGGGACATGGGGTGGGCAGGAGGGGGTGGCTGCCCTGGGCACTGTGATATCATGTGAGGTAGGAGGGGGGGGGGGGGCTCTGCAAGGAGATTGAGGGGCAGGGATTTGTGTTGGGAGGAGGAATTTTGAGGACAGCAGGGGGTAAGAATGGCTAGGAGTGGTGATTTAGGGGGATTTGTGTTGGAAGGGGGGATAGTGGAAGAGGATGTGTGCTAGGAGGGGGGATTTTGGGGTGGGGATGGATATTAATTCATTCTGGCCATTGGAATGACTGAATGAGCCAAATGGGCCTAGCAATTAAGCATGTTTAGACACCTGGGAGGTGGACTCCACTTCCATCGAAGTTCCACTTTTAACCTCTACCTGTAATCTGAGAACTGACACTTCCTGTAAAGAAACTACATATCCCACAATCCCTGGGTCTCTCAGGGCAGTGCTCTGCAGGTGAGAGCTACACAGTAATTAGATCTCAACCTGACACAGAGCAAAAAACAGAGAGATCACTTTCAGTTTCACATAGCACTTACACATTTGTGACGGTGAAGCACGTATTGGACACTGTGTGAACCAGAACAAGAAGAACAAAAAGCTTCCTGTCCCTTTAGTGTTTAGGGACAAGCAAGCTAAATGAATACATGGACATCGATCAGCCATGAGGAATCGATCAGCCATGACAATACAAACTGCAGTCACAACATGTGAGCCCATCATTACAAGGTAAGGCAAACAAACAGCACAGGGAACATAACTGCATGAATACTGAGTTAAAACAAAGAAGACATTTGAAAGTGTACAATGCCTTCACATTTCATAACGGCTGGTGTGGTAAGGATATATATATATATAGAAATTATTAATAATCATTCTATTATTGTTACTATTAATATATAATATATTCTATACAATAATATTGTGTATATAAATATACAGTATTATAAAATATTTACAAAAATGTTAGGGGTGTACTCACTGATGTGAGATACTATATATATATATATATATATATATATATATATATATATATATAACATTTTTAAAAATAATATAATAATATCATATATTAATAATATCAATAATATTACCATTATCAATAATATTAATAAAAAAACTAATAATAATAAAATAAAATATATATATATAGTATCTCATAACAGTGAGTACATAGCTCACATTTTTGTAAATATTTTTTTATATCTTTTCATGTGACAACACTAAAGAAATGACACTTTGCTACAAAATAACTCAACACACAGCCATTAATGTCTAAACTGCTGGCAACAAAAGTGAGTACACCCCTAAGTGAAAATGTCCAAATTGGGCCCAAAGTGTCAATATTTTGTGCGGCCACCATTATTTTCCAGCACTGCCTTAACCCCTCTTGGGCATGGAGTTCACCAGAGCTTCACAGGTTGCCACCGGAGTCCTCTTCCCCTCCACCATGACGACATTACAGAGTTGGATGTTGGAGACCTTGCACTCCTTCACCCTTTGTTTGAGGATGCCCCCACAGATGCTCAATAGGGTTTAGGTCTGGAGATATGCTTGGCCAGTCTATCACCTTTACCCTCATCTTCTTTAGCAAGGCAGTGGTCATCTTGGAGGTGTGTTTGGGGTTGTTATGTTGGAATATTACCCTACGGCCCAGTCTCTGAAGGGAGGGGATCATGCTCTCTTCAGTATGTCACAGTACATGTTGGCATTCATGGTTCCCTCAATGATCTGTAGCTCCCCAGTGCCGGCAGCACTCATACAGCCCCCAGACCATGACACTCCCACCACCATGCTTGACTGTAGGCAAGACATACTTGTCTTTGTACTCCTCACCTGGTTGCCCCCACACACGCTTGTCACCATCTGAACCAAATACGTTTATCTTGGTCTCATCAGACCACAGGACATGGTTCCAGTAATCCATGTCCTTAGTCTGCTTGTCTTCAGCAAACTGTTTTCGGGCTTTCTTGTGCATCATCTTTAGAAGAGGCTTCCTTCTGGAATGACAGCCATGCAGACCAATTTGATGCAGTGTGCGGCGTATGGTCTGAGCACTGACAGGCTGACCCCCCCACCCCTTCAACCTCTGCAGCAATGCTGGCAGCACTCATACGTCTATTTCCCAAAGACAACCTCTGGATATGAAGCTGAGCACGTGCACTCAACTTCTTTGGTCGACCATGACGAGGCCTGTTCTGAGTGGAACCTGTCCTGTTAAACCGCTGTATGGTCTTGGCCACCGTGCTGCAGCTGTTTCAGGGTCTTGGCAATCTTCTTATAGCATAGACCAGGGATCTCCAAACTACGGTCCTCCAGCTGTTGCAGAACTACACATCCCATGAGGCATTGTAAAACTCTGAAATTCACAGACATGACTAGGCACGATGGGAATTGTAGTTCCTGAACAACTGGAGGGCCATAGTTTGGAGACCCCTGGCCTAGACCATCTTTATGTAGAGCAACAATTGTTTTTTTTCAGATCCTCAGAGAGTTCTTTGCCATGAGGTGCCATGTTGAACTTCCAGTGACCAGTATGAGAGAGTGAGAGTGATAACACCAAATTTACCACACTTGCTCCCCTTTCACACCTGAGACCTTGTAACACTAACGAGTCACATGACACCGGGGAGGGAAAATGGCTAATTGGGCCCAATTTGGACATTTTCACTTAGGGGTGTACCCACTTTTGTTGCCAGCGGTTTAGACATTAATGGGTGTGTGTTGCGTTATTTTGAGGGGACAGCAAATTTACACTGTTATACAAGCTGTACACTCACTACTTTACATTGTAGCAAAGTGTCATTTCTTCAGTGTTGTTACATGGAAAGATAGAATAAAATGTTTACAAAAATGTGAGGGGTGTACTCACTTTTGTGAGATACTGTATACTGTGTATATATATATATATATATATATATATATATATATATATATATAATTTAATATAATATTATATATTAGTAATAATATCAATAATATTATAATTGTTAGTGTCATATACTTTATATAATATATATATACATTTATATATATTATATAATAATATAGTATAATATATACTGTATATCATTTTTTTTTTTTTCTTTAGCAAAGGTGGAGTTTTCCTTTAAGAGCAGACTTAGAGGATTAGCCGTTGACTCTCGTCACTCGAAGAGGGAAAAATGAACGAAACTCCAAAGCAGAAACTGGAGTCGGGTTTCTCAGTTAATGATAAAGTAGAAGTTCCAGCGGATGACAAAACATTGTGTGTATTGTGGGATCAGAAGCCAAGCGCCGCTCATGCACAACAGGCCGCATTGACTCTCCGGAGGAAGTGATTTCCGCCCTCGGACCGCTCAGGAATTGCGTGTTTTCAAAGCAGATTAGACCGATGTGTTGATATGCTGAACACATGGACATAATAGTACAGGAAAATACCTTCGCTCCGTAGCTGAAATTGAATCTGCTGAAGAAAAAATAAGATACAGAAAAGTAGAGGGCGGAAAAAAAACAAAAAAAAAACGTTGGCCTTTCAATGGCTCTGATTCAGCAAGGACTGACGCCAAGCGTTCCTCACTTCCCCTTAGTCATGATAGTGCTGGAAGAGGACGCACAGAAGGGATTCGAAGGGCAATGTCTACGTTTATCCAAAATTGTTCACTTAACCCCTCTGCGTCTGCGAACCATAGATTAAAGCTGAAGATATATTTCCTTTTCCCCCTCCCCATTACCTCCCCAACTCTCCTACCCCCCCCCCCTTTCCTTTTTTCTATTCTTTCTAGTTTCCTCTTTCTTTTACCAATTTCCTTCTTTTTCTGTGATACATTCTACCTCAAATGTATCTATCAAGAGTTATATGCCTTAGACCTGTTTCAAAGTTATACGGGTTAATGAATGCCGTTCGGATCATGGTTGGCACTTTATACTATCTGACCCAATGTTGTTTGTGTACTGTCTGTATTCTATAGTCATGTTTGCACAATGTTTCTCTTGTCTGGTAGTTCATACTGCCATAGGCGTGCGCACAGGGTGTGCCAGGTGTGCCTGGGCACACCCTAATCACCCTGTGCTGGGCAGATTCCCCCTGCTGCTTGGCTGCAGAGAAATGGACTGGGGAATCTCTGTGCCCAGTCCCTTTTTTTGTCTCAAAGGTGAAACATCAAGGGGCCTGTTTAGACCCCTGATACTTCACCAAAGCCCCCCAATGGGGCCCCTAAAAAGATTGTAAAAAACAATAATAAAAATGATTGTATAAAAATATTATGAAAAATAATGCAATTGTAAAAAAAACTGCATTAGCTTGCAGACCATCCTAAGTAAAACCCACATGTGAAGCAAAGGTGTCCAGGGGAGGAAAAAAAAAGGCCTGTGTGCATGAGGCCTAATACAGTGATTTCCATGTTCTAGGTCAGGGGCCTCCAAACTTCAAACTTTTTAAACAGAGGGCCAGATAGTTCCCCATTGTTGGCGTCAATGGGAGGAATAGTGCCCCATCATTGGTGTCAGTGGGAGGAATAGTGCCCCACCCATCATTGGAGCACAGGTGTGTCAGGAGGAGGCTGTCTCTCTGGAGCTGCTGCAGATCCGTGTGAGAGGGGACTGGTGAGGAAATCTCTCCCAGCTCTCCTGGCTCCTTTCTGGGGAAGCCATGGAGGCCAGCAGGGCCTCTCCTGCTGGAAGCTCTCAGCCATCTCCTGGGCCATCAGGTGACATGCCTTCCTCTGTACAAACCATGGCTTGTGATCTTTCTGCCCCTGGTAAGGATGAAGGCTCAGAGGCAATTCAGGAGCGAGTGGTGGCCGGGATTAAAGCCCTGAATAGAGAAAGAGACAAGCTCTATAAACTGAGAGCGGAGCTGAAGCGCCTGAGAAGGCAGCGTGAGGGCTTGCACAGCCAGAAACGAGGGTCCATGGATCCGGAGATCCAACTGGCCAAGGTCCGGGTGGAACATCAGGAGACCATTGTGTCCATCATGGAAGGAAGAGATGGGCCATTTAAGGAAAAGTTTTACAATGATAAAAGGTTTGCGAGGATGACAAAGATGGAGGTGGAGGAGGAGACCCCCAGTTCTGACCCCCTGCCCCCTCAGGTAGAGGTAAGCAGCCCCATGCCTTCCCAGGACTCAGGAGGCATGCTCAGGGCCATCCAGGTAATGGAGTCTCCTGTGCGGGGGGATCAGCTGGCGTTTGGTGATGAGAACATAACTGATAATGTGCCTGATAATGTCAAGCCCCAAGCAGGGGATGAATCTGTTTTTGTGTCATCTAACACCATGAGCAATGTTGAAAGTGTGCCCAGTGACAATCAAGTTTCTAATGCTATGTGTAGCAATGTTGTACCTGCTAATGCTGCAGCGCAGCAAGAGCTGCATTTAAAAAATGACATTTCTGAAAAGGAACTACCGGTGTCAGCAGAGCCTATTAACTCTCCTTTGGCTGAGTCTAAAGCTGTTTGCCCCACAGCTGCTGGAGACTCTACAGTGCAGCATCAGGACACAGCTGGTATTGCAGCAACTGTGACTATTCCTGATGGGAAATTGAACGTGTGTGTGTCTGACAGCAATTGTACAAGTGTGATGGACAATCTTCCCAGCTCAGTCCAAGCAAATAATAGTAATGAACAGACTACTGTGACTTCAGTGTGGGGCCTTGGCCCTGATAAACCCACGTTTGCTCAGGTGGTACGCTCTGCTCCTGGTGGCTCCGCCCCCAAGCGGGGTTTCCCCCTGCAGCCTACCACTTTGGGCACCCCAGGATCTGGTCTTGGGTCTCTGGCTTCTGCTGGGGGTCCGAGAAGAAATGTGGTAATTCTCAAATGGGAAGGTGGTGCGATCCCTCCAGCACGGCGTGCAGTGGTGGATTTGATTTTGGAGATGGGTTTTGGGGCAAATGACCTGTATGCTCTAATACATGTTGCTGGGACACGGGATTATACCATTAGTTTCACCAGGCCAGAGGGTCTTGACCTGTTCTGGGAGCGATATGAGGCTCGGTGCAGGTCAAGACCTGAATGGGAAGGTCTGGCCCCAGTTGCGGTTTCGCAAAGGTCAACGGTGAAAAAGATCACCATCATACTCACCAATGAGAGTGTTCCTGCCCGGGACCTAGAGGTCTGGTTAAGGAACTATGGTGAGGTTTTGACTAAGCCCAGCAAAATCCTTGATGAACGTAACATCTGGACTGGGGGTTGGTCGGTTACAGTCAGGTTGGCCAGGGATGGGAATGTTGTCCGTCACCTGCCCTCCTCAGCTTTTATAGGGAGGGATAGGATGACTATTTTCTACCCTGGTCAGCCGAAGCTGTGTCACCGCTGTGGAGAAAAGGGGCATTTGAGCTCTTCCTGTTCAGCCTTGATATGTTCAGTGTGTCGGGGTCAGGGTCATATGGCCAAGGACTGCACCGAGATGATCAGGTGCAACCTGTGCCTGCGCCTTGGCCACCCCTACAGCAGATGTCCTGAAGCCTGGCACAATATGGAGAAGGAGGTAATTGATGACATGTCAAGGCTGGACGGGATGGAGGGTGATGCCCCTGGTGTACCATCCTCCTCTGCGGTGACTGACTCCCCTGGTCCTGCTCAGGGTCCCTCCCCAGTTCCTGTGGCCACCCCTCCTGTGTCTGTAAGTATTCCTTCTGTATCTGTCTCTGTGTCCCCCCAGCCTACTGTACCCTCTCCTCATGTGTCAGAACCTTCCAAGTCTGTGCCCCCCGAGTCAGTTACCCCCCAGGAGTCTACCCCTCCTAAGACAGATTCAAAGGGAGCAACCCCCCCACCAGGAGTGGTAGTGGGTATTAAAAAGGTCGCTTCTGCCTCTCTAAAGGAGTCTTCTGTAAAGACTTCAAAGAAAAAAACAGGAGATAAGGGCATCTCTGAAGCTGACCTGCAGTACCTGGAGGAGAGAAGGAAGGTTGGGAAGCGGAAGAAGCAGGTGGTGAGGACAGAACAGGCTCCAGTGCCTGTCTCCAACCGTTATAGGTCCTCTAAGTGGGAGATTTCCTCATCTGGAGCTTCTTCGGAGCGAAGTTCTGATTCTGAGATGGAGTTTGAGGCGGCCTCAAGAAAGAGAGAGGCTTCTGGTGATGAGCAGCAGAGGGGAGCTAAGAAGCAATCCACCCAATAACCCAAATGGCGGTTCCCCCTCCGTTAAAAGTGGTGACAATAAATGTCGCCAGCATTAAGTCAGTAAGAGCTCGTTCTATGGCCTTCTTTTTGTTCAGCCAATTAGATGCTGAAATTTTATTTTTGCAAGAGACTAGGCTCACCTCCTTGGCAGATATTCATATGGCCAAGAGAGAGTGGAGGTATGGTCCATCTTACTGGTCTCTTGCGGCCGAGCCTTACGGCGGTGTGGCGGTGTTGTTTAAAACCGGCAGGATAACTATCCGGCGGGTTATTGAGGTGGAGATTGGGAGATGTATGGTCTTAGACGTCCTTGTGGGAGGGCAGGACCTGCGCCTAATTAATGTCTATGGGCCGCACACAAAGTGGGACAGGAAATGCCTTTTTACAAGAATCAAGCCATTTCTTTTTACATCCCGGCAAGTGGTCTTTGGAGGTGACTTTAATACAGTAACTAGGCCCAAGGACAGGAAGGACTTCAAGGACAGGCTGGGATATGATAGCGTTTTTTTAAATAGTATGGTTAGGGATGCTGGTCTTGTGGATGTGCACATTAAGCACCTCCCGGATGACACTGGGTTCACCTTTCATCGAGGTAATAGTCAGAGTAGAATAGATAGGTTTTTTTTGAAGGAGACCTCTGCTTTCTCACCCCCAGTGGTGCAGGCAGTAGAGTTCTCTGATCACTGTATGCTATCTGTGGTCCTGAATGCTTCAGACGCCCCTCAGAGGGGTAAGGGCATCTGGAGATTGAATTCGACTCTACTCAAGGAAGAACATGTTAGACAATCCTTTGAGGAATTCTTTCAGGCACAGGTGACCATCCTGGACTTTTGTAGCAGCAAGGCTGAGTGGTGGGAGCTGACCAAAAAGAGGATCGCTGGATTCTTCAGGGGCCTAGCCAATAGAAAGCAGTTTAATAAATACATGACCTACCAACGTTTACGGAGGAAGCTGGATATTCTTGTCTCGAGAGGTGGAGATCCTGGGGAAATCTCCGAAGTGAAACTCCTTCTCAGGAAGTGTCAATATGACCGGCATGCCTCTTTGGTTCTGGAGAGGGACTATGGGAAGTACCACTCGCCTGACCCTTACCAGAACTGCAAACAAGGTGTAGCTGTTAAAACGGTCGTTGGCCTTAAAGACAGTACAGGTTCCTTGACAAAGTCCAGGTCAGGGATTCTGGAGGTCGTGAGGTCCTTTTATGCTGACCTTCTTGGGAGGAAAGAGCTTGACCGTGACAAGATGGAAGGCTTTTTGGACTCTACTCCAGGTCTAAATGATGAAGATGTCCCATTGATGAATTTGACAGAGGAGATCACAGTTGAAGAGGTGATGAGGGCAATTGAACAACTTGCCATCAAAAAGTCACCTGGACCGGATGGCTTGACGGCTGAGTTTTACAAAGCCTTTAAGTCTATTCTGGCCCCACATTTGGTAGAGGTTTTTAACAGTTGCCTTGCTGAGGGGGTACTTCCCCCTTCCATGAGGCACTCGGCTGTGATTCTTCTTTCAAAGGGTAAAGATCCTTCGATGATTGAGAATTGGCGCCCCATCAGCCTTCTTAATGTCGATAGAAAGATACTGGCAAAGATATTTTTCTGGCGCCTATCGTCAGTAGCAGAGTCTTTGCTTTCTCGCCATCAGCACTGTTCGGTCCAGGGTAGGTGCACCTTCACAGCGGTTTTAGCTGTCCGGGAGGCCTTGGAGCGGTGCAGGGCTGCAGGCTGGGGAAAGTATTTGCTGACATTGGATCAGGCAAAGGCTTTTGATCGTGTCAACCATGAGTACCTGTGGTTGCTCCTTAGTAAGTACGGTCTGCCGGGTGGTTTTGTCAATTGGTTAAAAGTCTTGTATAAGGAGGCAGAAAGCTTTCCTCTTGTTAATGGTTGGGTTGGGCAGTCCTTTGAGGTTGGCTCCGGGGTGCGCCAGGGTTGTCCCCTGAGTCCCCTGCTCTATGTGTTTGCAATCGACCCTTTCATCAGGAGGCTAGAGAGCAGCATGTTGTGTGGGGTACCAGTGGGTCTCCCGGGTGAGCCGCCTTTGAGGGTTGTTGCCTATGCGGACGATGTGTCAGTGATTGTCACCGGGGCGGATGAAGCAGAGGAGGTGGTCTCTCTGACATCACGGTATTCTGAAGCATCAGGCTCCAAGATCAATCAGGAAAAGAGTGAAGTCTTCTGGATGGGAAAGGAAGGTGAGGGTTTTGATCTCCCGGACACCTTTCCAGTGCCCCAGGAAAGAATTAAGATTCTAGGCATTGAATTTGGACCCGGCGATTATGGCCTCAAAAACTGGGAAGGCAGACTGGAAATTGCCAATACTAAGGTGGTCAGCTGGAAGAAATGGAAGTTATCTATGAGGGAAAGGGTTGATCTGATTAAGACTTACCTGATTCCGATCTTTTTGTATGTCAGCTTTGTCTGCATCTTGCCAGTGTCTCTCTATGCTAGGGTCAGTAGTGTGTTCTTCCAGATGTTGTGGGGGAACAGACTGAACCCCATCAAGAGGAATGTCACCTATCTATCCAGGAGGGAGGGTGGCTTAGGTATGGTCAACCCAGTTCTTTTCTTTTCACTGCTTTTTCTCAAGTTTAATATTGGTAATATGCTTGCAGTGGAACCTCCTGGATGGGCAGGCATTTTTAGATCTTGGTTTAGGCCTTTTCTGCGACTTTGGGAAGAAGGTGGCCAAGTGAAGAATCTCAGGGGTCATCGTGGTCAGCTACCAGCCTATGTCGCTCCGTGCCTGAAGTTATTACGGCAGTGGCGATTGTCGGCTGAAGATCTCAGATCGGTTCCGAGGAAAGTCCTTATGAGTCGAGTCTTGAGTGAAGTCTTTCATGACCCACTGGCCTTAAGGGATTGCCCAGGCCCAGTTTTGAGGGCAGGGTTAAGACTTATTAATTTGGACAGAGTACCTCCTAAATTCAGGGATCTGGCCTGGATGTGCTTCCATGGGAGGCTCTATGTTAGGGGCAATTTGAAATTCCGCAGTGGGGTGGATCGTAGCTGTCCTCGGGAGGAATGTGCAGGTGAGGAGGAGACTATGGACCATTTTCTGCTTCATTGCCCTTTTAACATAGAGGTGTACAAACAGGTGGGGCGGTCCCTTGGTGTTCCTTTCCTCTCCGGGCTGGGTTATGCTGAGTGGGTGTATGGAGCATTCAATACTGGTGGGGTTTTTTGTATAGATACACTTTTTCTAGTTAGCCTAGTAGTCCGTTATTTCACTTGGAAC
The DNA here is from genome assembly GCA_037952835.1 of Lithobates septentrionalis. Taxonomy (NCBI): domain Eukaryota; kingdom Metazoa; phylum Chordata; class Amphibia; order Anura; family Ranidae; genus Lithobates; species Lithobates septentrionalis. Next base: position 105,639 of record JBBDGP010003751.1, read on the forward strand.
GCACGGTGTCAGGTCAGCATTCGGCGTAAAATCCTTCCTGTTCAGGTGGTGGTGTATGACATTCTGCATGAGGTGGAGAAGATTCGGGTACTTGAGAGAGACAAGCGGAGTCAGGGGGCTTGGTTGAAGGCGTGGAGGGGTTTCAAGCCTCCCTGACTGCCAGGAGTCTCTTTCCCGGGTGTGGCTGTCTGTCTCTTATCACCCTAGATTATTATTTTTTTGGATTAATTTTTGATAAATGGCTGCGTACATAGGTGATGGGTTGTGCCTCTTAGGCCTTCTCTGCTGCTTTATGTAAATAGTTTTGGTAACGGATTATGTATATATTGTATATATTCTGAACATGGATGTGTATTCCTTGGATTTCTGTTGAAGTTTTGTACTATGGTTTTGTTTTTTACTTTTGTATAAAATTGGTTGCTTGATTCTTTTAATAAAAGATCAATAGTGCCCCATCATTGGTGTCAGTGGGAGGAATAGTGCCCCATCATTGGTGTCAGTGGAAGGAATAGTGCCCCATCATTGGTTTTAGTGGGAGGAATAGTGCCTCATCATTGGTATTAGCGGGAGGAATAGTGTCTCATCATTGGTGTCAGTGGGAGGATTTGTGCCCCATCATTGATGTCATAGGGTACCATTGTTGGTGTCAGTGCCCCATCTTTGGTGCCACCGTCAGGAATTGTGCCACATCATTGGTATCAGTGGGAAGGATAATGCCTCATCACTGGAGTCAGTTGGAAGAATTGTGCCCCGTCGTTGATGTCATTGGGAAGAATTGTGCCCTATCATTGGTGTCATAGGGTACCATTGTTGGTGTCAGGGGGAGGAATTGTGCCCCATCTTTGGTGTCACTGGCAGGAATTGTGCCCCATCATTGGTGTCATTGGGCACCATTATTGGTGTCATTGGGAGAAATTGTGCCCTATCATTGGTGTCATAGGGTACCATTGTTGGTGTCAGTGGGAGGAATTGTGCCCCATATTTGGTGCCACCGGCAGGAGTTGTATCCCATCATTGGTATCAGTGGGAGGAATAGTGCCTCATCACTGGTGTCAGTTGGAAGAATTGTGCCCCGTCGTAGATGTCACTGGGAAGAATTGTGCCCTATCATTGGTGTCATAGGGTACCGTTGGTGTCAGGGGGAGGAATTGTGCCCCATCTTTGGTGTCACTGGCCGGAATTGTGCCTCATCATTGGTGTCATTGGGCACCATTAATGGTGTCATTGGGAGGAATTATGCCCCATGATTGGTATCAAGGGGAGGAATTATGCCCCATTACAGGTATCAGTGGATAAAATAGTGCCCAAGGGCCAGATAAAAGCAAGTAAAGGACCACATTTGGCCCCCTGGGCCACAGTTTGGAGTCCGCTGTTCTAGAGGGATCCTGCAGGTATGGTATATACTGTACATAGTTACATTGGCCCAAACTGGAATTCTTACATTAGCGATGCCCATGCTTAAGTTCCCTCTTGCATCTCTTAGGCTAGGTTCCAACTGACAGTGGGTGCACCACCTTTTATCTGAGCAGTTTGGAGACCACTGTTCTAGAGAAATTCTGCATGTATGGTATATACGTAGTTACAAGCTGGAATTCTTATATTAGAGATGCCCATGACCTCTTTAGGTTTCCTTTTGCATCTGTTAGGCTAGGTTCCCACTGAAGGTGAGTGCACCACCCTTTATCTAAGCAGTTTGGTTGGATAAAAGCTGGCACGTTTATGGCCTCAGTTTTTCACAGAACTTATGGTACCTCTTAAGGCAAAATATATGACACAGAGAGCTCCATGCAGGGGAAGTCTGACAACCTTTAGATTTGGAAGTGAACAGAACCACCCGGCCTGGTGGGGACAGGTTTTTGCGCGCTAAAGGAAGTGTTCCACACAAAGTGTGCCATGGTTTTACTTCAGAAGTCAGGGCTGGGTGACCCCCCCAAGCCAGATGTTGAGGTCGCAGGTCGGAACAGGGAGCAGTTAGCTATATATGGCCCACCAAGTATTGGTTGTCCAAATAACATATCTAATTCTGGACTGGAGGGCAAATGCCCTTTTGCCCATTCCTTCCCTGGCACCATGTCTTCTGGCTCTCAAGTTGGTGGGACATTGGCTGGAACCCCTCAACACCCAAGTTCACAATTGTCAACCCCATTGGGTGGTCACATTTCAAATGCATGGCACAGATCCTGCTGATTGGGCCTCCCACTGGTAGCTTCAGGCCACATTCTGCATGTGCTCAGGGTCTCCAGATGAGGCCTGTGCCAGCATCAGAGCCAATTATCCAAACATTTAATAGATTTGAAGCACCTTTTCCTCTTGCCGCATTGGACCACATCTTATGCCCTGTGCACACGGTTGGATTTTCCGACGGAAAATGTGTGATAGGACCTTGTTGTCGGAAATTCCGATCGTGTGTAGGCTCCATCACACATTTTCCATAGAAATTTCCGACACACAAAGTTTGAGAGCAGGCTATAAAATTTTCATACAACAAAATCCGTTGTCGGAAATTCCGATCGTGTGTACACAAGTCCGACGCACAAAGTGCCACGCATGCTCAGAATAAATTAAGAGACGAAAGCTATTGGCTACTGCCCCGTTTATAGTCCCGACGTACGTGTTTTACGTCACCGCGTTCAGAATGATCTGATTTTCCGACAACTTTGTGTGACCGTGTGTATGCAAGACAAGTTTGAGCCAACATCCGTCAGAAAAAATCCATGGATTTTGTTGTCGGAATGTCTGATCAATGTCCGACCGTGTGTACGGGGCATTAGACTGTAGTTGTCAAGAAGACCCCTTGCATTAACGGTTTCTTAAGCAAAGACAATCCAAATGAACCACTGTGATTGCCTCAACTTTAAATTCAACAAATGCTGCAACTTGCTGCAGAGTGAAGCATGATTGGCTTATCACATACGTGAAAATCTTCCATGGCAAACAGAAAACAACTGGGGATGCCATATGCCATGCAACAAGAAAGGCCATAGAAAAATCAGGAGATACTTTTTAATGACATAATGTTGCAAAATGTTGCAAATAAATTTTCTTTTGACCAAAACAGGAGTTTTTCTTGTAGCTTAGCCAATTGTTTATATAAAATAAGGACTTCTTTCCACCCTACCAATGTAATCTGTCATTTGCTACATACCTAATTAAAAGGTCAGGCCCCAGGTAACATCATTATTATATAACAAACATGATTTTAATTGCACACAATATCAGATCGCAGATGTTTTCAAACACAAGAATGAATTTGCCATCCGGAAATGTTATATCATAAATTAAATACCAGCTAGATTTTAGATTCCTCAACAACACGGTGTACACTATAGCAAACATCACAGCGGCTACAGCTGCAATAAATTAACTAGCTATCGTTCACATCCTGATCTAACCTGATTACATTCTACTGATACTCTAAAGATTAATTATCTGTACTATTGGAGCAGCTCTTGAATTGTGAGGCCTCTGAGACTGAGGACAATATGTTGATTTTGAAAGTGACAACATCTGGATGATTGCTGTCATTTTTCCCCCGTCAACCCCCCTGCACAACTCAATTTATCAAAACAGTCTATGAAACAGATTATTATTGTTTTCAAGGGACACAATTATAATTTATTTTTTGTTTTATAGGTATTGATTTTTTTTTTCCACCTACATATTTTGCTTATCATTATGGCAGTGTTCATAACAGCACCCCAACCACATTGTCACAGATAGATGAGGTCCAAGGGCTACCAACTGTCCAAATCTTACACCTGGACCACTGAGACCCAACCTCTTATTCCAGGTCCTCCACTCTCAGCCAGGGTTCTACGGAACCCTAGAGTTCCTACAGAGGTTGCTTTGGGTTCCTTGCACTGTGGCTGGTTAACCTCCCATCTGATGGTACCTGCATAGTTCCAGGGTCAACACAACTTACAGAGAGGTGAGGTGCAAGGGCTATCAACTGTCCAAATCCTATACCTGGACCACTGAGATCCAACTTCTTTCAGTCTAGGTCCTCCATTCTCAACTAGGGTTCAGTGGAATCCTAGAGTTCCTCCAGAGGTTGCTTTGGGTTCCTTGCATTGTGGCCTGTTAACCTTCCATCTGATGATACCTGCATAATTCCAGCACCAACACTAATTACAGAGAGGTGAGGTCCAATGGTTATCAACTGTTCAAATCCTACACCTTGACCACTGAGATCCAACCTCCCTCAGTCTTGGTCCTCCATTCTAAACTAGGGTTCAGTGGAACCATAGAGTTCCTCCAGAGGTTGCTTTGGGTTCCTTGCATTGTGGCCTGTTAACCTCCCATTTGATGGTACCTGCAGATTCCAGTGCCAACACTAATTACAGAGAGGTGAGGTCCAGGGGCTATCAACTGTTCAAATCCTACACCTGGACCACTGAGATCCAACCTCCCTCAGTCTAGATCCTCCATTCTAAACTAGGGTTCAGTGGAACCGTAGAGTTCCTCCAAAGGTTGCTTTGGGATTCTTGCACTGTGGCTGGTTAACCTCCCATCTAATGGTACCTGCGTAGTTCCAGGGCCCACACTACTTACACAGAGATGAGGTCCAAGGGCTATCAACTGTCCAAATCCTACAGCTGGACCACTGAGACCCAACCTCTCTCAGTCTAGGTCCTCCATTCTCAACCAGGGTTCTGTGGAACTCTAGAGTTCCTGCAGAGGTTTCTTTGGGTTCCTGAAGTTTTGGCTGGTTAACCTTCCATCTGAGGGTACCTGCATTATCTGTCTTTAAGGGTGGCATACTGATCACCATTGAAAAGCATGCATTCTTCTGACTGACCACCATTATAAGGGTTCAGTTCTCCAATTAAATGGTAAGGGTTCCTTGAGACCTGAAAATGATTTACAAGGTTCCGCTATGGTAAAAAGGTTAAGACAGGCTGGTATAAGTGAAAGAAATGTGTCATCTGCAGAGACTGGAAAGCTTGGCATTTGTAGTTGATGGCTACTCTTTGCGGGGTCAAGCAGTTTTTGAACACTATTCGTACGAAGAGATAAGAACATCTAATTTTGTGGTTATTGAGTCCTCCTGGAGCATAGCTACCAACTTGCTCTTATGTGGACAGAGAGGAGGTACATTGCCAGTGCAAATAATTCCTCAACGTTTATACTTCTACTATACTACCATAGACTTCTGCTATCCTTGTCTACTGGCACATATTGTGCCAGTAGACAAGGATTAATAGGACACATTATAAGTGAAATGTGGATATGACTAATATCGTATTTGGTGTCTATCAAATTGTAATTTCATTTTGTTCAACAATATATGGATTGTTGGATTGTAAAACCTTGTAAGATAGAAATATACAGTAGATAGTTAGAATAGCTGTTGTTAATGAAGTGTCTGCTGGAGCATAATAAAACACTTCAAAACACCCCTCAGACGCTTTGTTTGGCTGGGCCAATTCTGTGAACACCCTCTGCAGGTAACAGATGAGATCGCTGTATGTTCAGCTCTGTAGATCTTGCCTTTAATCAGGACTATGAAGTGATGCTAAGAGTCATCTATAAGAGATGGTGACACTGATATATCAGCTTGGACTATTCTGCAAGGAAATTGGACTCTGCGCTGAACCAATGGCTAGGCCAACTTTGCTAAGTAATTTTCAGTTTGAATCCTGTTATTTTTTTACTGTTGCTAATTGTCTATTCTGTAATATTCTTTTTATGTAAATACTGTATTTCCTTTTATTGAATTTTCTTTCATTAAAGCAATATTTAAAATAAGCTTTTTTTGGCCATCTTTTTTGTAGGTCACAAGAGTGCATTTTTGCTCCCCTGTGACCCAGGATCAGCTGATAATGGGCTATTGCCCACTATCAGCTGATGTGGCAGAGGCGCTCCAGGTTCTGGAAGGATCCCAACAGTATTGACAGTTGCCTGATTGACAGCTGTCTCTGCCTCTTAGCGCACAGCCGAGAGGCAGAGCCAGCTGCAGCCTCCCACTTCCCAGCTTGGCGCTTCAGTGAGTGCTAGAGGAACAGTGCGGAGAGAGTGGTGACTGATAGTTACCACTCTCCATTACGAGTAGACCAAGAACCTATCAATCATCTGAGCACTCGGTTCTCAGGCTTAGAGCCAATGTGGGGCAACTGCAGCATAGACATGGTTTGCTTTTTACAAACCCATACTTTTCCTTTGAAAACCAATAAGCGGGTTCTCTGAATGCTCTAATCAGAAATTAAAACAAAGGTTTGGCAGCTTTAAAGAAAGTTACAATTTTATAAACTCTGTTACATTTCTGTGTGGATGTGGTAGCAAGTAATACAAACATTTCTCTTAGAAGGTCAAAATTGCAAGAGCAGTTAGTGAAATGGTGCATGTTTTTGATAAAACCCATGGCAGTGGCTACCATGTGCATGTTAACCTGACCCAATCACTCTCAGTCTGCTAGAATTTACACTGTTGTCCCAGAGTTGCAAAAATATCTGCACAGGGTCAGGCTGAGAGTGCAATGTCTTCAGCTGGTATACATCTGGAATCTTGTGCCCAATATTTCATTTATGTTTTACTGCCATCATATCGGAAAGTTCCACAGTACCTCAATGACTGGAAGTAAATGATGCTCCATTTCTTTTCCTTTTTTTTATTTATTGCGCAAGTTATTTGCTCTCCAACATCTGCTGCTTGTGATTTTCAGGCCCCAATTATTCCATCCAAATCACCTGCAAGCACTTTCGTGAAGCATCATCCATTCTAATGACAAAACGATTCAGCTCTCTCCAGGAGAATTTGGATGGAAGCGGCAGGTACCCTCACGCAACAAAGTAAACAAAATTAGGAGGTTTATTTGTCTCTCGATAGCTGGCAACGGACTGCGAAATTCACCGCGTGTGTTTAAAGGGAACCCTGAGTGTTTTTATAGGGGACCTACAGTGTACGTTGGCCCTTTGTGGGACAAACCAACCGGTTCATTTAAAGTGAACCTTCACTCAATAAAAGAAATATCTCCCTCCTGTTTCCTCCCCTTAACACAATAGCAGAAGGTTTCATAATTTCTGGCAAGGGTTAGTACCTTTTTTTGTGCTGTAGACATCACTTCCCGTTTCCTTGCCTGGAGAATGGCCTAGGACCCCTGCAGCCTCCACATGTCCATGTCACATATTCCAGTAGGCAGTATTTTACTGAGGGGTGCATGTGTACCATGACATCTGTGCATGAGCATAAATGACATCTCTGCAAGGTCCCAGATACAAGAAGCTAAAGCAGCATTTCTCAACCAGGGTTTCTCCCAAGTTTGCTAGATGTTCCTTAAGCTGTGGCTGATTTACCTCCCATTTGATGGTGCCTACATAATTCTGGAGCCTATGCCAATTGGCAGAACCAACTGCGTGACACCTATGGTTTTTTTATCTGTCTATAAGTGAGGCATTCTGTCCACCATGGCAAACGGGGAATTCTTCCCACTGATCTCCATCGAATTGGTTTTGGAAGGATTTTCCCAAGGCCTGAAACTTACTTCAAGGGTTCCTCTCACAGGTAAAGAGGTTGAGAAAGACTGAGCTAGAGGCATGTGTGCAGAAATCCACTGTGCATGCATAGATATGTCACTGGTCCAGAAACATCTGCAGGACATTCCAAGATGGTGACATGCAAGAGGAGTGGTGGGAGCAGAATTTCAGCAGGGTGAAGTTCCTCTTTAAATTAATTCTGTTGCGAGGAACTATTAAAGATGCCATTGGCCACCATACCTCTCTTATACCAGGATCACTTTAAATGCTACCCGTTACTCCCCCCCAGTACTCAACTTTCCTTTGCTCCCAGGCTGCCCTGTGGAAAAGCAGAAGGCCTGTGTAAGCTCTTGATGGATCAAAGCTTACACAGGGCTCCCCCCCTACCCTCAGGTGACAGTGCTGTGTTTGAACGCTGCTCACCCAGGTACCCAGTGCAACATTGTGGGAGGAAGGGAAGAGAGTCCTATGTGTCCACTTACCTGGAAACACTGGGTATTTTTTCTTCTAGGCAGCTAAACACTATGGGTAAGGGGGGCAAAGGGAAGGTAAGTAAGTGAAGTGGAGACAGCATTTAAAGCTGACTACACAGATGAAATACATACTGTATATGGGAGCTGCCAAAGGATTTGCACTTCTGTTCATCCAGTCCTGAGATCTACAGAGCCCTGTAATGTGGATGATACCAGGGATACAGCGGTGTCCTTTTACCACCACCAGTTTGCTGACTGAGCAGCATCAGACTGATGAGGTCACCCCTCTGCTCTCTCTACTTTCTCCTCCAACCAGCCTGTTCCATTCCGGTAGTTCTGCGCACAGCTCACCTGATTGGTTCCCAGTCTTGCCCTTCCTTCTTCCTGTCTAGATACTGCTGTATAAAGAACCTAGAAATATACAGACCTTGAAAAAGTGTGCAGGACAGGAAATCAGGCCTTTCCCGCAACGATTTGAAAGGGCTGCATAAGACACCAAAAAAAAGGTTCAATTACATGCCTTGGGGCCCCATAAGGCATGAATATCAATGCAGCGCACAGCAATGTTAAAGCAGCCTAAGTAATTGGCAATGCAAAGCAACAGAAAGTACTGCGTGTTACCACAATGCATAGGTGAGAAGCCAGTCCAAAAAATTCCTCGGATAACACCATTAAATTTGGAGGCCCTCCATGGTAGGGATTTCATGCAACCAGCATAGAAATGCAAGGTGGAAACAGTATAAAATCGTTTCCCGCTAAACAAGGTTTGTGCTCAAGTGACACTTATAAGGAGAGAAATGAATCAGCAATTTGCAATCACTTCAACAACCGCCAACGACAGAAACGCTTCCACTCTAAACTCTACAAGAGTCCTCGTTCAGCTAATTTACCTCTGTAATTTGCACAAAGGGAAAAGTATAAAGAGAAAAGCCCTGTTCGCCCTGCCGTGGCTTCTAGCATTTCGAGGGCTTCCTCTGCTGCACAACAAGCACTCTGTACAGGCTGATCCCTCCGATTTCTGTAGTTCACATCCCCATTATACACTACAGACATGGACCCAACTCAACCTTCAGTTTAAAAATGAGCTAAAAAATGTTAAAAGGCGTTTTTGACACTTCCCCAAAATTTTTTAAATAATAGTTTCCAATGCAAACGGTGCATTAGCTACAGTGCCTTGCAAAAGTATTCACCCCCTTGGCTTTTTACCTATTTTGTTACATTACAGCCTTTAGTTCAATATTTTTTAAATCTGAATTATGTGTGATAGATCAGAACACAATAATCTAAATTGGTGAAGTAAAATTAGAAAAATAAACACATAAAACTATTTTTCAGTAATAAAAAACTGATAATTGGCATGTGCGTATGTATTCACCCCCTTTGTTATGAAGCCCATAAAAAGCTCTGGTGCAACCAATTACAGGCATACCCCACTTTTAAGTACACAATGGGGTTTATTTACTAAAGCTGGAAAGTGCAAAATCAGGCTCCCTTCTGCATAGAAACAATGAACTTCCAGGTTTTATTACCAAAGCTTAATTGAACAAGCTGGGGTTAGAAGCTCATTGGTTTCTATGCAGAGGGAAGTCTGATTTTGCACTTTCCAGCTTTAGTAAATAAACCCCATTGTGTACTTAAAACTGGGGTATGCCTGTACCTTCAGAAGGCACATAATTAGTGAAATGATGTCCACCTGTGTGCAATCTAAGTGTCACATGATCTGTCATTACATATACACACCTTATTGAAAGGCCCCAGAGGCTGCAACACCTAAGCAAGAGGCACCACTAACCAAACACTGCCATGAAGACCAAGGAACTCTCCAAACAAGTCAGGGACAATGTTGTTGAGAAGTACAAGTCAGGGTTAGGTTATAAAAAAATATCCAAATCTTTGATGATCCCTAGGAGCACCATCAAATCTATCATAACCAAATGGAAAGAACATGGCACAACAGCAAACCTGCCAAGAGACGGCCGCACACCAAAACTCACAGACCGGGCAAGGAGGGCATTAATCAGAGAGGCAGCACAGAGACCTAAGGTAACCCTGGAGGAGCTGCAGACTTCCACATCAGAGACTGGAGTATCTGTACATAGGACGACAATAAGCCGTACGCTCCATAGAGTTGGGCTTTATGGCAGAGTGGCCAGAAGAAAGACATTACTTTCAGCAAAAAACAAAATGGCCCGTTTTGAGTTTGTGAAAAGGCATGTGGGAGACTCCCAAAATGTATGGAGGAAGGTGCTCTGGTCTGATGAGACTAAAATTGAAGTTTTTGGCCATGAAAGAAAACGCTATGTCTGGGGCAAACCCAACACATCACATCACCCAAAGAACACCATCCCCACTGTGAAACATGGTGGTGGCAGCATCATGCTGTGGGGATGTTTTTCAGCAGTCGGGACTGGGAAACTAGTCAGAGTTGAGGGAAAGATGGATGATGCTAAATACAGGGATATTCTTGAGCAAAACCTGTAGCACTCTGTGTGTGATTTGAGGCTAGGATGGAGGTTCACCTTCCAGCAGGACAATGAACCCAAACACACTGCTAAAGCAACACTTGAGTGGTTTAGGGGAAACATGTAAATGTGTTGGAAGGGCTTAGTCAAAGCCCAGACCTCAATCCAATAGAAAATCTGTGGTCAGACCTAAAGATTGCTGTTCACAAGCGCAAACCATCCAACTTGAAGGAGCTGGAGCAGTTTTGCAAGGAGGAATGGGCAAAAACCCCAGTGGTAAGATGTGGCAAGCTCATAGAGACTTATCCAAAGCGACTTGGAGCTGTGATAGCCACAAAAGGTGGCTCTACAAAGTATTGACTTTAGGGGGGTGAATAGTTATGCACATTGACTTTTTCTGTTATTTTGTCCCATTTGTTGTTTGCTTCACAATAAAAAAAAAACATCTTCACTTGGGCATGTTCTATAAATTAAGTTCTGTAAATTAAATGATGCAAATCCTCAAACAATCCATGTTAATTCCAGGTTGTGAGGCAACAAAACACAAAAAATGCCAAGGGGGGGGGGTGAATACTTTTTCAAGGCACTGTATGTCTACATTATGAGAGAATAGAACAAAGAGAGACGTATATGTGGGCGCTTGTGGAAATTATCTTTAATGAAAATTCTATTGAACAAAGCCATAGATAAAAAGAGAAGCCAAGAAATGGGTATAAAAATAATGTTATAAAATATCTAAAAAATATATAAATACTATATATACATAAAATATGTAAGAAATATTTAATATATATAAAATATGCAATAAATATATAATAAATGAAATATATAATAAATTTATGAATATAAATAATGAATATATTATATATATATATATATATATATATATATATATATATATATATATATATATATATATATATATATATATATATACATATATATATATATATATATATATATATATATACATATATATCTATCTATATAGATAGATAGATATATATCTATATATATATATATATCTATATATGTAGATATATATCTATATATAGAGAGAGAGAGAGATTTATATATTACTTAAACAGAGATATAGCCCTGGTTTTGTGTAGTAGAATTTTTCAATAAACAATATTTTGTACGTATTTCTTTCTTCATTGTATTTTATCAGCTAAATATATTCCAGATGCATCAAAACTAAATGTGCAAAGTCTTATAGTTCCAAGCAGAACACAAGAACAGGTACAGGATAGGTGTCAGGAGCTTCTGTCAGCTTCTGGAGCCATTTAAAGCCCATTGCACCCTTATAACCCATTTTAAAAAGTTTTAAGCTCCTCCCAGCACAAATTTGCTACACCCACAATTCACCAAGGCATCACCACTGCCTCATTATTGTCTTATGAGTGTTCAAAGGGGCCTTGTCATAGAATATCTATGTATGTACTATTAAATGACTTTCTACAGTCACCCCTGACCCCCTGCATTCTGTCTGTTACATACTCCTGACCCCTGCATTCTGTACATTGCATACTCCTGACACCTGCACCCTGTATGTCCGTTCAAGTTTTAGGCCCCTCCCAGTGCAATTTTGCCACACCCACAATTCACCATGGCGTCACCACTGCCTCATTATTGTCTTCTGGGTGTTCAAGGGGGACCTGTCATATTATATGTATGTATGTATGTATGTATGTATGTATGTATGTTTGTAATATGAAATTACTTCCAACGGTCACCCCTGACCCCTGCACTCTGTTACATACGCCAGACCCCTGCATTCTGTACATTGTACACTCCTGCCACCTTTTCCCCTTTATGTAGGTTCAAGTTGAAGCACCTCCCAGGGCAATTTTGCCACACCCACCATTCACCACAGCATCACCGCTGCCTCCTTATTGTCCTCTGGGTTTTCAAGGGAGACTTGTCATATTATATATTTGTAATATGAAATGACTTCCAACAGTCACCCCAGGCCCCTGCATTCTGTACATTGCATACTCCTTACACCTGCACCCTGTATGTAGGTTTCTAGTTTTAGGTCCTTCCCAGTGCAATTTTGCCACACCCACAATTCACCACGGTATCACCATTGCCTCATAATTGTGCTCTGGGTGTTCAAAGGGGGTTCTGTCATATAATTTCTATGTATGTAATATGAAATGGCTTCCTACAGTCAACCCTGACCCCTGAATTCTGTCTTTTACATACCCCTGACCCCTGAATTCTGTCTTTTACATACTCCTGACCCCTGCATTCTGTTAATACCCCAGACCCCTGCATTCTGTGCATTGCATACTTCTGACACCTGCACCCTGTTTGTAGGTTCAAGTTTTAGGCCCCACCCAGTGCAGTTTTGCCACACCCACAATTCACTCTGGCATCACCACTGCCTCCTTATTGTCCTCTGGGTGTTCAAGGGGGACCTGTGATATTATATGTATGTATGTAGGTAATATAAAATGACTTCCAACAGTCACCTGACCCCTGCATTCTGTCTGTTACATACTCTTGACCCCTGCACTCTGTTACATACTTCTGACCCCTGCATTCTGTACATTGCATACTCCTGACACCTGCGCCCTGTATGTCGGCTCAAGCTTTAGGTCCCTCCCAGGGCAATTTTGCCACACCCACCATTCACCACAACATTACCATTGCCTCATTATTGTCCTCTAGGTCAGTGGTCATCAACTCCTACCCTCAGGGCCCACTAACAGGCCAGGTTTGCAAGATAACTGAGATCCATCACAGGTGATATCATTTGCTGCTCAGTGATTGCAGAATTCTAGTCTGCATCTCCCCCAAGGTAATACTTAAAACCTGGCCTGTTAGGGCCCTGAGGACAGGGTTGATGACCACTGGGCTAGGTGTTCAAGGGGGACCTGTCATATTATATGTATGTATGTAATATGAAATGACTTCCAACAGTCACCCCTGTCCCTTGCATTTTGTTTCACATACTCCTGACCTCTGCACTTTATTACATACTCCTGACCCCTGCACTGTGTTACAAACTCCAGACCGCTGCATTCTGTGCATTGCATACTTCTGACATCTGCACCCTGTATGTCGGTTCAAGTTTTAAGCCCCTCCCATGGTAATTGTGACTCACCCACAATTCGCCACAGCGTCACCAATGCCTCACTAGTGTCCTCTGGGTGTTCAAAGGGGGCCCTCTCTGGTAGACTGTACAGGGCCACCTGATTTCTAATGGTAAGTCATTTACTTTCTCTTTCGCATAAATAGTAACAAAATGAGAAGGAAAAGTTGTAAAATGACAAAATTAAAGGTAAGCTGCCAACACATTGAACATTTTCCGCCCGGGTTCCCGACCTCTGTGACCTGTGAATGGTTGAAAACACAATTTTTCAGAGCTTCTGTCCCGAACGCCTAAAGAATGATTATATATTTCCTATACGCTCTCAGGGAAGTGGAGGAAACAGCTTGGATCACAGCCAGACCATAATGATTTCGGCTCTGATAAAATGAAACGAGAACTGAACTGACTCCGTGCTGAGGTCAGCTATGTTTAGCATATCCCCCCATCTCCATTATACAGAGAAAATGAATTCTGTAAGTGTGTGTGCGGCCAAAACTTTATATTTTAGATGTGTATAGAGTAGGAAAGGGTTAGAACCTCGGTCAGGGTTTTATCACTGGGATACAGGTGGGATTTCCTAATCTTGGTATTCAATGTCAATATACTATTTTTGATAATTAAGCTGATTTATTTTGGGGAGACTGCCACATAAAACAGAATACCCCCCCGCAGTGGCGGCTGGTGTTTTTTTTTTTGCGGGGGTGGCAAACAATGCACCCACAGCCACCTCCCCCCAGTCGGTCGGGTCACCTACCCCCCCCCTCACCCGTGGGTCAGGTCAATCGCATCTCCCCTCAGTCGGTCGGGTCACCTACCCCCCCCCCCTCACCCGTGGGTCAGGTCAATCGCACCTCCCCCCAGTCGGTCGGGTCACCTACCCCCCCCTCACCCTTGGGTCAGGTCAATCGCACCTCCCCCCAGTCGCTCGGGTCACCTACCCCCCCCCCCTTACCAGTGGGTCAGGTCAATTGCACCTCCCCCCAGTCGCTCGGGTCACCTAACCCCCCCTCACCCGTGGGTCAGGTCAATCGCGCCTCCCAGACAGTCGGTCGGGTCACCTACCCCCCTCACCCGTGGGTCAGGTCAATCGCACCTCCCCCCAGTCGATCGGGTCACCTACCCCCCCCCTCACCCGTGGGTCAGGTCAATCGCACCTCCCCCCAGTCGGTCGGGTCACCTACCCCCCCCTCACCCTTGGGTCAGGTCAATCGCACCTCCCCCCAGTCGCTCGGGTCACCTACCCCCCCTCACCAGTGGGTCAGGTCAATTGCACCTCCCCCCAGTCGCTCGGGTCACCTACCCCCCCTCACCCGTGGGTCAGGTCAATCGCACCTCCCAGACAGTTGGTCGAGTTACCGGCCCAGCACTTACCCCATCGATGGCACTGACAGCGCTTCCCTCTGGGCAACAGACAGCTGCTTCCCCTGCATCATGGCAGCCATGCGTCCCCTACCTCCTCCTCCCTCCTCCTCGGCCAATAGGATCGCTTCTCCTTTTGGCCAATCATGAAATGGGTCTCAAGACCCGCTTCCTGGCTGGCCGGGACGAGAATCAGTGTGACAATAGCCAATATTCATTGGCTATTGTCACACAACTGGGTGCGCTCAGGGCGCAGTGCTCTGCGCCCCGAGCCCACCCTTTTTTGAAGCCTATCAGAACCTCTGGCTCTAATCACATGCTTCAAAAAAAAAAAACCCATTGGAATTCATGTGTCCGGATTCCCGTATGTAGATTAGGGGGTCAGATGCATGGATAGGGGGGCGGCACCCCTGCGCCCCTAATGGACGGGCCGCCACTGCCCCCCCAGCAAGTCGGGGATCCTGGGGGAAGTCCAAATTTGTAGAAAGAAGTTACAGCACAACCCCACTGTTCATTGTGTAAAAAAAAAAAAAAATGAAATTATTAGTAGAAAGAGAAATCCTGAGCGTTTCGGGGGTTAGGGCCCCCCTTCATCAGGGCTCAAATTGTATGCGGTTAATTAAACCACTTGCTGACCGCCTAACTGGGAAAATACCTAATACGTTTGGTGTTTAATACCGGGGTTATGGCTGCGGCTAGATGTCCTAACCCAAGTATTAAAATTTCCTGCAGGCGTCGGTCTTTCTGTTAAAAGTGATCTGAGTGACTAATTGGCTGCTGGATCACTTTTAGAAAAGGCGTGTGGGGTGGGGTCGACCCCCGCCGCTTTCCAGGTTGTTCTCAGGCTTACAGTACCTGGCTGATCGGAAAGCCCGAGAGACGATCTGGCGCTCGCGGCGGCTGGCCACAGAGATGAACAAAGGAAAGATGGATCTTATCTATGACTTCTATCAGTGTCTGTTTAAAGCTTGTAGGAGGAGTTTTCATTCTCCCCTGGCTGGCCTATGAGGATGCAGGACCCCTGACCCTCTGTCTGGACAGTGCTGGTTGGCCCTGTGCTGATCACATGCACCCTCCCAAGAAAAAAAATAACCCTCTAGCAATACACACCAAACTGAGCATGTGCAGAGTGACTCCAAAGGCTCTGTTCTATCAAAAGATTGATTGGGGAAAGTGGAAGAAGGGGAGGATCAGAGAAGACAGGATCAAACAGTCTTTTTACACAATGCGGAGGATTAACCCCTTAGGTTCCACAGTAAATATAACAAACATGCTTTACTGCATATACGGACTGATTTTACTGTTGTGGGTTTAGTAACACAATTATTGTCAAAATTATAATCTCTATGGCCTAGGAAGACCGGAGTGACGCCAAGACATCACTTCTGGTTTACGGCCAATGTAAACAAGGACATTTAACCTGTTCCAGTCCGTGCCATAGCTGAATGATGGCTACAGCGCGGACCTACATTGCCGGGAGGCCGTCAATAGACGCCCTCCCCTTTGCACGCTCCCCGCGCGCACCCTGCAGGCTCGGGTCAATGAGACTCGGGTGACCACAGATCAGAGTAAGGGCTTGATCCCGGCCCCTTACCACGTGATCAGCTGTCAGCCAATGGCATCTGATCACGTGATGTAAACAGAAGATCGGTAATCGTTTTTGTTTTCTCCTCACGCAGACAGCGTGAGGAGAAAAAAAAGCCGGTCCCCGGCTTCTGTGTAAAGGACTTTGGTCCCGAAGAGGTAGAGGCACAGCCGCCTCATCTGTGCCCACCAGTGCCACCTGCCAGTACCCACACAGTGCATATCAGTGCCTACCAGTGTATATTAGTGCCACCAATCAGTGCCAACTATCAATGCCCACAAGTGCCACCTATCAATGCCCACCAGTGGTGCCAAGCAATGCCTCATCAGTGCCACCTAGCAGTGCTGCCTATCAGTGTCACCTACCAGTGCCCATCACTGTCCATCACTGCCACCCATCAGTGCCACCTAT
>JBBDGP010003751.1:127500-294003 GCA_037952835.1 Lithobates septentrionalis
ACTAAATGTGGCAATGTTTACTCCCATTGATGCCACAAAAATTAGCACTTCTGCTGGCTACAGTCCGGCCTCCCAAAAGTCTGAAGGACAATAAACTGGCCTTTTGAGAGCTGATTGGAGGGAAGGGACACCCCCCCCCCCCGCTTTACACACCACAAAGAAACAGAGCTGAGGCTGTCAATCTCAGGCTGTGTGCTGGAGCCCCTTCCCCTATGTATCTCTGTGATACCCAGAGATGAAACAAAATCTCCTACAAAAGTTGTACCTGTTTATCTACTGCGTGGTCTCTAAACTGCGGCCCTTTGCTTGCCTTTATCCGGCCCTTGGGACATATTCTTCCCAGTGATATGAGACTCTATTCTGCCAACTGATATCAACAATGGGGCACTATTCCTCCCAATGATACCAACAACGGGGAGCTATCCCCTCCACCCCCATACCGAATGTGGCGATGTTTACTCCCACTGATGCCAGAAAAATTCCAACTTCCGCCACCCCCCCCCCCCAAAAGTCTGAAGGACAATAAACTGGCCCTTTGCTTAGAAAGTTTGGAGACCCCTGATCTACAGTCTTCTCTTCTCTACATCCTTTCAAAGTACAGAATGTATAAAGCTTGATTAGGTGTGCGCAGCATTAGGGTGTGCACCCCTAAGCTCTAACACACTTGCGCGTGTGTGTATATATATATATATATATATATATATATATATATATATATATATATATATATATATATATATATATATATATATATATATATATATATATATATATATATATATAAGGCAGTAGGACAATGGACAGCATCGGTAGAGCAGTGGACGATGTCAGTAGGGCAGGGGTTGGTTCAGTAGTTTCTTTTTTTATTACATTTTTACAATTGCATTATTTTTCATAATATTTTTATACAATCATTTTTATTATTGTTTTTTACAATCTTTTTAGGGGCCCCATTGGGGGGGCTTTGGTGAAGTATCAGGGGTCTAAACAGGCCCCTTGATGTTTCACTTTTGAGACAAAGAAAGGGACTGGGCACAGAGATTCCCCAGTCCATTTCTCTGCAGCCAAGCAGCAGGGGGAATCTGCCCAGCACAGGGTGATTAGGGTGTGCCCAGACACCCTGTGCGCACGCCTATGAAAGCTTGTCTGAGCTTTCAGAAAGCAGGGAGTGGGGAGCTGAAGTGAGGAGAGCTCCGAGAGCTGATTGGAGGGGAAGGGACAATCCCACAGCACACAGGAACGGGAGCTGAGGCTGTCAATCACAGGCTGTTTGCTGGAGCTCCCTCCCCTGTCACGTTTTGCACCTCTTGGTGTCAGGAAAACTTGTCGGAAACGACTCATGCAGATAGCAGAGGAAGGAGGCGTCGGGCAGGGATGACACTTAGTGCTCTAGATTGAGACAGGCACACACTATAGAGGGATAGGCTTTGTTCATATTTCATGTTAGGGGTTTACAACCACTTTAATGACCCGACTTGCGGTATAACCTGCCCTAAGCTGATAGGCTTTGGACCCCAGAAGCAGAGTTTAGTATCGGAGCCCGTCCACCCCTTATCTCAGCATATACATTTATATCACCCAGCATCCAGCAAGATGTAGGAATATGCTGAAAACAGCAGGCCGGGGCTTTACGGAAAGTCCTCTCGGTGAAATATTCCCGGCTAAATGAACTCAGCAGAAGAAGTGCTTGTTATATAAAGCTTATTTAAGCATGCTGAGTTTTAATTAGATTTGCCTTAGCCACAAGTAATCCCAGCCGTGCCAGAGCTGGCATTCCAGCCTCCGCGTCATGCTGTGTGCCCACCTGTTTCTGTCAGCCTTGCTGCCCTCGTGGCCCTTAAAAGGTTGGCGCTAGTCTGGTGGCTTCCAGCGGGTCACGAGGGGAAGTGGCACCAATGCCAAGGAACGAGCACGCTGCAATGCTCCCATATTCCAGGGTACGCCGGGACAAATCTATCCGCCCATCCTCTGCTTGTATTCAAAAGCAACTGTTATTTTATTTTTTTCCCCCCCATAATCTCTTAAACCAATGTGTGTGTTAAGGGGGCACCCCACCCCCAAAAAAGTGATATTTTTTATTATGGGTGGAGCGCTGATATTTTCGGAACTGCTAGAAAAATACCGGGACCCCCTGACACTATGGGTTGTGCTAATGTACAGTATGTTAAGGCAGATTGCATGCATGAGTGTGTAACCTGCGGCCCTCCAGCTGTTGCATAACTATACCATTAAGGCATTGCAAGGCTGACAGCTGCAAGCATGACTCCCAAAGGCAGAGAGGCATGATGGGACTTGTAGTTCCCCAACAGCTGGAGGGCCGCAGGTTGGACACCCATGCGGGCCAGGACGTCCTGCTCATTTTGAGTGAGCGTGACCCTTTACAAGGTCGTCTTAACAGCATCATGGGTCCCTGGGTAAAGTAATGCACTGGGGCCCCTACTAGCCTCCCCTTATTTACGTACCTACTCTCAAGAATTTAAGTATAAATAGTTGATAGAATTAAACATACATTAATACCTTGGATTACGAGCATAATTAGTTCCAGAAGAATGCTTGTAATCCAGAGCACTCCTATATCAAAGCGAGTTTCCCCCATAAGAGTCAGTGGAAACTCAGATAATTCGTTCCACAGTGACTGCTATTGTATGCAGTACCGCATGTGGCCAGAGGAGGGGGGGCGGAGACACTCGGAGAACCACTCGGAGCCGCTCAGATGCACTCAGGAACAGAGTGTTTCCGAGTGTCTCCGAGCTGCTCCGAGTGCATCAGAGCGGCTCCGAGTGTCACCGGCGCCCCCGCACCTCTGGCCAAATGCGGTACTGCACACCCCATTGGCTTGAGTCCTGTTGGTCTTACGCGACAACTCTCGCAAACCGAGTCAGGATTTAAAAAAAATAATAGCTCGTATTGTGAAACGCTCGTAAACCGCCTTACTCGCAATCCGAGGTATTACTGTATATTTATTAGAACTTTCAATAAAATCTATTTTAAACAATAAGAAAACCTGCCATAAATCAAACATTAACACAACACAAAGGACACAGTAAAAGAGGGGGTCAGGAGGCCACGGTACTGGGATCAGGAGGGTACAGTACTGGGATCAGGAGGGTACAGTACTGGGATCAGGAGGGTACAGTACTGGGATCAGGAGGGTACAGTACTAGGATCAGGAGGGCACAGTAATGGGATCAGGAGGGTACAGTACTAGGATCAGGAGGGTTCAGTACTGGGATCAGGAGGGTACAGTGCTAGGATCAGGAGGGTACAGTACTAGGATCAGGAGGGTACAGTACTGGGATCAGGAGGGTTCAGTACTGGGATCAGGAGGGTACAGTACTAGGATCAGGAGGGTACAGTACTAGGATCAGGAGGGTTCAGTACTGGGATCAGGAGGGTACAGTACTGGGATCAGGAGGGTACAGTACTAGGATCAGGAGGGTACAGTACTAGGAGCAGGAGGGTACAGTACTGGGATCAGGAGGGTTCAGTACTGGGATCAGGAGGGTACAGTACTAGGATCAGGAGGGTACAGTACTAGGATCAGGAGGGTTCAGTACTGGGATCAGGAGGGTACAGTACTGGGATCAGGAGGGTACAGTACTAGGATCAGGAGGGTACAGTACTGGGATCAGGAGGGTTCAGTACTGGGATCAGGAGGGTACAGTACTGGGATCAGGAGGGTACAGTACTGGGATCAGGAGGGTACAGTACTAGGATCAGGAGGGCACAGTAATGGGATCAGGAGGGTACAGTACTGGGATCAGGAGGGTACAGTACTGGGATCAGGAGGGTACAGTACTACTAGCAGGAGGGTACAGTACTGGGATCAGGAGGGTACAGTTCTAGGATCAGGAGGGTACAGTACTGGGATCAGGAGGGTACAGTACTGGGATCAGGAGGGTACAGTACTAGGAGCAGGAGGGTACAGTACTGGGATCAGGAGGGTACAGTTCTAGGATCAGGAGGGTACAGTACTAGGATCAGGAGGGTACAGTACTAGGATCAGGAGGGTACAGTACTGGGATCAGGAGGGTACAGTACTAGGAGCAGGAGGGTACAGTACTGGGATCAGGAGGGTACAGTTCTAGGATCAGGAGGGTACAGTACTGGGATCAGGAGGGTACAGTTCTAGGATCAGGAGGGTACAGTACTGGGATCAGGAGGGCACAGTACAAGGGGGGTCAGGAGGCCACAGTACTGGGATCAGGAGGGTACAGTTCTAGGATCAGGAGGGTACAGTACTGGGATCAGGAGGGCACAGTACAAGAGGGGGTCAGGAGGCCAAAGTACTGGGATCAGGAGGGCACAGTACTGGGATCAGGAGGGCACAGTACAAGGGGGGGGGTCAGGGGGTCACAGTACTGGGATCAGGAGGGCACAGTACAAGGGGGGGTCAGTAGGGCGCAGTACTGCAATTAAGAGGGCACAGTACAAAGGGGGTCTAGAGGGCACAGTACATGGGGGATCAGGAGGGCACAGTGCTGGGATCAGAAGGGCTCAGTACAGGTTGCAGAGAGCTGCCCAGGTCATCCCATGCCGGGTTAGTAAAAAGCGTGACTGTCCCAGCAAATCCGAGACAGCTGGTAGGTATGATGTAATGCAAGATTATCTTGGGGCCCCCAATGTACCTGGGACCCATACATTAAGGCTGCCCTGACCCTTTATGCTAAAGTAGCGCACCACAATGCATGGTATGGCATGTGCATGGCGATGCAGTGCAGGGTCATTGCCCTCTACTGTAATAGTGTGTTTTACTGCAGCTTACAATATATGAAAGATATGAATGAGCCCTTAAAGTGGAACTTAGCACTACAAACTGAAAACATTTTATTCATTTTTAATATTGAAAGCAAACTCCCCCATCCATCCATCCATGTCTCAAAGCTTTATATTGTTTAAACTAACCTTAAAAAAAAAAAGAACCAGGAACTCAGCACAGGGATGGTGGGAACCCCTCATAATGGGCACAGCGGGTGTACAAACCCGGGAACCTGAGAACTTAGGTGCGTTTTGGTGCATTGGCAGTCTGGTCATTTTGAAAGGGCTGCCTTAGGGCTCGTTCATACATGCTTTGATCTCTGAAGAGTGATGTGTGTTCTGATCGCGTTCTGAACACGGATCACTCTTCAGAGATTAAAGCATATACTATATGAACGAGCCCTAAGGCAGCCCTTTCAAAATGAATGGGCTGCCAATGCACCAAAATGCCCCAAGGATAGAGCATGCACTATTTGACAGGTGGCGAGGAGGTGTTGTTTGGCCTCTTCACAGCCTGCTTTGACCCCTTGGACCCTGTACTATCACACCCACAACCGCATTGCATTGCACATGGTTACCGGGCGCTTATACAATGGCAGACTTAAATGGGTCACGCTTAGTGGGCACTACACCTGCTGAAAGCAACAGGGAAAAAAATTCCAACCGCAGCCAGGAAGCATCATGGCCGTGGCATGTGTACACTTTAGGCCGTTGCCTCTGCAACTAAAGGGGAAGTGCTTGTGGGGGTGATAAAAATACAGTGCAACAATGGGGTATTACTGCCCCTCAACCGCTAGTGTGTATGGGCCCCTTAGCACTATGCACATTGACGCGTGGTGATGATGAGAATGGGGCCCTTAGGCTTCAGGTTTACTCAGAAGTTGCCGATTACATAAAAAAAAAACACGTTACACCAAAAAATATATTTTCAGATTTTCGGACTGAAGAAACCAAATTTCAGGCCCAGGAAATGGCGTCTCGCGGCGACCTCCTGGAGTGCTAGCGAATAATCCCAAGCTTTTTTTATTTTTTTTTTTATTTGTATTATTCGGATTAGAGTGACAAACAAATCCAGCTTGTGTATTGGCGGTAAATATTGTTTAATTGTCAGAAAACAAAACAAGATAAAAATCTGTCCCATGTTTGTGTTTGTATGGATCCCCGACAGCTGCAAGATGGTTGTACGGAGGATTAGTGGGGGAATTGTTATGATTTGAAAATTGTTATGATGACAAAAGTACGGCGAGCGGCGGAGACAGATTTTATCGTATGGAAAATGTGTTTGTTATGTGTTTTACAGCCATTAAACAAATGTTCTCCAATTATTGGTAATGACTTGCCGGCTTTTTCTCCACAATGTTTATTTTGCTGAAAATGTTTTGTTTCCCTGAAATAGTTGGTTATGGCCGTTTCCATCACCGGCCACCTCTTCCGCCAGAACAGTCTCACTCTGAGGCTGCTGTAAAATGACAAAAAAAAAAAAAAAATGCTGACCGTGATATTTACTGGTTTAATGCCATTGGTTAGATTAGAGGTGTCAATAAAAAAAGGAAAACAAATGATTACTAAGGCCGCGTACACACGGGCGGACTTTTCGACCGGACTGGTCCAACGGACTTTCCGGCGGACTTTCCACTGACTTTTGACGGACTTCCGACTGACTTTTTAATGAACATACTTGCCTACACACGATCACACCAAAGTCCGACGGATTTGTACGTGATGACATACGACCGGACTAAAATAAGGAAGTTGATAGCCAATAGCTGCCCTAGTGTCGTTTTTTTGTCCGTCGGACTAGCATACAGACGAGCGGATTTCTGGGTCCGGCGGAGTTGCGACGTAAAGATTTGAAGCCTGTTCCAAAGCTAAAGTCCGTCAGATTTTCGACTGGAAAAGTCCGCTGAAGGTCCGATGAAGCCTACACACGATCGGATTGTCCGCAGGAATCGGTCCGTCGGACCAGTCCGATAGAAAAGTCCGCTCGTGTGTACGCTGCATAAGAAGTAAATGCCCCATACAGGTTCAATGTATACCAGGCAGTACAATCAGCAATTCTGCTACATAGGGAGTGTATTGTTTTCAATCAATGTAACCAATGGTCACCAGGATACCTGGTAATACGCCCTCCCAGCCGAATATATATATATATATATATATATATATATATATATATATATAAATAAAATATATATATATATATATATATATATATAAAATAAATATATATATATATATATATATATATATATATATATATATATATAAAAATATGTATATATATATATATAGATATATATATATATATATATATATATATCTGTGTTTCGGCTGGGGGGAGGGTTCACCTTTTGCATTTGTCCTGGTGACCATTAGTCACCAGGACTATATATATATATATATATATATATATATATATATATATTGCTATTATTGATATATAGCAATAATGTCACTAACTGTATAAATATGCAACAGGATGGAAAATGTGGCTTGCAAATCAGAGATCCGGTAACCTCACTGCAAAGTCGGCATCTCTGGGCAAAAGCCGGCAAGTTCACAGGTATGGCAATTAAACATTTCCAACAGAAACAGCAAATGCTATCCAACGATATCTTTCCTACCCCCCCCCCCCCCATCCTGTATTTCAGAGCCCCATCACACTTGTCTGGTCTATTATTGGTCACTATTGTACATTACTTGACCTCAGTAAGAAGCCGGCATCTCTGGGCGAAAGCCGGAAAGTGTCCCAGGTATGGCCATAAAAACTTTCAAACAGAAAAATCCAATGTAATCCAACGATATCTTTCCTAAACCCCCCCCCCCATCCTGTATTTCAGAGTCCCTTCACACTTGTCTGGTCTATTATTGGTCACTAATGTACATTGCTTGACCTCGGTAAGAATCCGGCATCTCTGGGCGAAAGCCGGCAAGTTCCCAGGTATGGCAATAAAAACTTTTCAACATAAACAATTTATGCTATCAAACAATTTTTTTCATTAACCTCCTTTCCTGTTTTATGAGACCATTTGCACTTGTCTGGTGTGTTACTGGCGGTATTTTTACGTTACTTGACCTCACTGAAAGCTGTCATCTCTGGGCGAAACCCGGCAAGTTCCCAGGTATGACAATGGGCTTTCAACACAAACAGCTGATGCTGTCAAACAATCTCTTTCTTTGTCCCCCATCCTTTATTTCAGACTTGTCCAGTATGTTGATATATGTTGTCTGACCTTACTGAAAAGCCAGCATCTCCCGGGTAAAGTTGGCAGGTTCCCAGGTGTGGCCATAGAGCTCCTACCTTGTCTGATGAGTTACTGTATGGTAATATTCGTTGTGTGACCTCACTAAAAAGCTAGCTTTTCTGGGTGAAAGCCGGCACATCCCCAGGTATGGCAATAATAACTTTCCAACAGAAACATCCAATGTTATCCAACAATATCTTTCCTAAACCCCCCGTCCTGTATTTCAATGCCCCTTCCCATTTGTCAGGGATGGCAATAAAGACTTTTCAACAGAAACAGCCAACGCTATCCAACAATCTCTTATGTAATCCCCCTGTCCTGAATTTCAAAGCCCCCTTCACATTTGTCTGGTGTGCCACTGGTTGTTAATATACGTTGCTCAACCTCATTGAGAAGCCGGCATCTCTGGGCGAAAGCTGGCAAGTTCCCAGGTATGGCCATAAAAACTTTCCAACAGAAACATCCAATGTAATCCACCAATATCTTTCCTGAACCCCCCATCCTGTATTTCAGAGCCCCTTCACACTTGTCTGGTCTGTTACTAGTCATTAATGTACATTGCTTGACCTCGGTAAGAACTTGGCATCTCTGGGCCAAAGTCAGCAAGTTCACAGATATGGCAATAAAAACTTTCCAACAGAAAAATTCAATGTTATCCAACAATATCTTTCCTAATCCCACTATCCTATATTTCACTGTCCCTTCACACTTGTCTGGTCTGTTACTAGTCATTAATGTATGATTCTTGACCTCATTGAAAAGTCGGGATCTCTGGGCGAAAGCCGGCAAGTTCCCAGGTATGGCAATAAAAACTTTTCAACATAAACAGTTTATGCTATGTTTATGCTCAAATTTTTTTTTATTATCCTCCTTTCCTGTTTTATGAGACCATTTGCACTTGTCTGGTGTGTTATTGGCGGTTTATTTATGTTGCTTGACCTCACTGAAAGCTGTCATCTCTGGGTGAAAGCCGGCAAGTTCCCAGGTATGACAATGGGCTTTCAACACAAACATCTGATGCTGTCAAACAATCTCTTTCTTTGTCCCCCATCCTTTATTTCAGAGCCCCTTCACACTTGTCCAATATGTTTATATATGTTGTCTGACCTTACTGAAAAGCCAACATCTCCCGGGGAAAGTGGGCAGGTGTCCCAGGTATGGCCATAGAGGTCCTACCTTGTCCGATGAGTTACTGTATGGTAATATTCGTTGTGTGACCTCACTAAAAAGCCAGCTTTTTAAGGTGAAAGCTGGCACGTCCCAGGTATGGCAATAGAAACTTTAGAACAGAAACATCCAATGTTATCCAACAATATCTTTCCAAAACCCTCCGTCCTGTATTTCAATGCCCCTTCCCATTTGTCAGATAAGGCAATAAAGACTTTTCTGGTTCAATCATTTTTATTGCAGATATAGCATTGAAACATACAATAATGTTGGAGGCACTTAGGCTGCCCACGCAGGAGATAGAAGTGGCATGTAGAAAACATGGAACATACAACATAAACAGAGGAGGGAACCCTCCTGATTGAACGATCACAGAAAACCTGAATGCAACATTCGTATATTTGGGGTAAACCCCATAGAGTGCAAGAGTAACCAGGACAGATATCTAGTAACTCAGCCTTGAATTAGTCCTGGGCATCCATCAATTACTAAAGAGAGGGCTAAAAGTCCCGGAAAGAGATAGAAGAAAACGGTAAGAAAAGTCAAAAAAGGAAGATAGAGATGGAGGAGAAGGGGAACCCGGATCACCCAGGATACCAGTCAGCACTGACCCGCACTAGTCAGAGGGAGTTCAGGGAAGGCATACGTCAACCATGGCTCCCAGACATTAAGGAACTTAGCATGTGTGTTTTTAAGAATACTGGACATTTGTTCATTGACCATCATGGGCGTCAAACGGTTTTTCACTTCTTTTAAAGGGGCCATTGGTTTCTTCCATGCCTGAGCAATCGTCCTTTTAACCACTATAAACAGAAAGGTTGCCAATTTTTGCTGGTGAGCGAGTAGATCCGGGATAGGGCAATGTAACAGAACAAATTTAGCCTCCTTTCGAACATTTAAATAAAACAGAGTGTACACAAAGCCAAACACAAGAATCCCACCAGTGGCGGGCATGTCCACCACGTGTGTATAACATCCCCACGATGGCCACATCCCTGGAAACAGCGATCACTAGAAGCTGGGTTGGCATGTGCAATACAAGCTGGAACCCAATACCACCGTAACAGCACTTTGTATGCGGCTTCCAAGATGGCAGTATTGAAGGAACATTTAGCTACAGAAGACCAGGCCTTACTTCAAAAACGCCGGGTTGATCTCAGTACCCAGATCTCGTTCCCACTGTGACACATAGGAAAGTGAGGTGAAAGATGATCAGCCATTCAAAGATGCATAGAGAGTGGAAATAAGGCCTGGAAAGCCCGTGGGGAAGTAGACAGATGTGCTCGAAAGTGGTCGTCTGAAACGGATAAGAGGAGGTACGCCGCAGTGAAGCTATCCAGTGTTGGAGCTGGAGAAAGCGAAATAATTCTGACTGGGGAGCATTATGGGACTTGCAAAATGAAGACCACGTTGGTGGGGTACGTGTGGTCAACAGATAGCGTACCTGGATAAGGCCCCGGAAAGTCCACCATGCAAACGCCTGAGGCTGGTCGAGACCGGGGGGGGGGGCAACGGCAATAAAGACTTTTCAACAGAAACCACCAACGCTATCCAACAATCTCTTATCCAATCCCCCTGTCCTGAATTTCAAGGCCCCTTCACATTTGTCTGGTGTGCCATTGGTTGTTAATATACGTTGCTCGACCTCATTAAGAAGCCGGCATCTCTGGGCCAAAGGTGGAAAGTTCCCAGATATGGCAATAAAAACTTTTCAACAGAAACACTCAATGATATCCAACAATATCTTTCCTAATCCCTCCCCCCGTCCTGCCCCTTCCCATTTGTCTGGCCTGTTACTAGTTATTAATGTACATTGCTTGACCTCGGTAAGAAGCCATACATCTAAATGGGCCCTAAAAATTGTTGACTGCAGTTCCACCCATTTAGCTAACAGACACAAGGATACATTCGGTCACATATTTTTCTGTGTAACAAATCCCTATGCCATTAAACTGAATTGCAGCAAATTGAAAAAAAAAAAAAAAAAAAGGAAAAAAGCAGAATACTATAATGTATAAAATTATGAAAAATAATAGTAAAAGGAATCTGAGAAATGTTAATAAATAGAGTCCCTCTAAATGGTGTATATATTGCCTTTTAGTTACAATGTATTCCTTTACTACCCATCAATATCACATATTGAAATGTTTAAAAATAAATAAACTATTGAGAAATGTTAATGAATAGGGTTCCTTTAAATATATATTTCTTTTTAGTTACAATATCTAGCTCTTTACCACCCATCCAAAAAAAGACAAATATTAAAATTGTTAAAAGAAATACAAAAGAAAAAAATAATGAGAAATGTAAATGGTCCTATTAAATACATATTCCTTTTTGGTTACAATATAGCGCTTTACCACCCATCCAAAAAAAAGCTGAATATTAATATTGTTTAAAAAAAAAAATACTGATAAATGTTAATGGATGGAGTGGCTTTAAATATATATTCCGTTTTAGTTACAATATATATCTCTTTACCACCCATTTTAAAAAAAGCCAAATATTAAAATTGGTAAAAGTAATAAAAATAAATAAGAAAAAAATAATAAGAAAAGTTAATGAATAGGGTCCTATTAAATACATATTCCTTTTTAATAGCAATGTAACGCTTTACCACCCATCCAAAAAATCTATTAAAAGTTATAGTATTTATAAAAATAAATAAATAAATACTGAAAAATGTTAATGAATAGGGCCCCTTTAAATATATATTCATTTTTAGTTACCATGTATCTCTTTACTACCTATCCGAAAAGTGGAATATTATCATTTACAAAATTATTAAAACATTTTTTAAAAATTAAAAATTATTTTAAAAAAACTACAAAAAATGTTAATGAATAGGGTCCCTTTAAATATATTTTGCCTTTTAGTTCCAATGTATCTCTTTACCACCTATCCAAAAAGCCGACTGTCAAGTCGTTATATACAGTGGGGACAAGCAGTTAAATTGTAATGATATCCTCATTGCGCAGTCAATACCTCAAATTGCTAAAGTGTTTCAAGTGCTCATTTCCTGTTTTTGCATTAGAGATTGCTTAAAATAAACAGTTTTAACGAGAGTCAGATACGTCTCTCAATATGGCTTTGCAATTTAGGGCGAATTAATAAGAGCTGTGCAAATGAGTTCTTGGATAAGGCTAAGGATACCGTAATCGTTACAAATCCCCTCCTTGCCGGAATCAATCTTTATTTTTTTTTTAAACCTAAATTTCCTGATTGATTTTTTTTTTTACCCAATAAGCTTAGTTTGAGTTCACTTGCTGACATCCGCAATCCTGCAAAGTAGATTTGTTTAATTTGGTTCCCATTTGGAGTTTTCAGCTCTTTTTTTTTTTACTTCTCAGAGGGATGATCAAGGCCGTTTCTTCTGCTGCCTGAGGAATATAGTAGCATGGAAAAAAAAAAAAAAAAAGAAGTAAAAAAACTCCGCCGTAGAGCTTACGGGCTCTCACCTTTTCTTGGCAGTGAAATTTGTGAGCGGTGAGTCCCAGTCAGAGTGGTATAGTATAGTCGCTTCTCACATTCCCTACCCCGCGTGTTCCCAAATGCCAGATGGTGTTTTTGGAGTCCATTTCACGATGTGTGATATGACAATACTTTTGTGTATTGGTAAATAATGCAGATCCAGTTTGATGGCCTCTACCGAGGCCATGGAAAAAGACAAAAAAATAAATACTGTTGTGTAACGTGCGCAAGAAACGGGTCACAAAAAGGAGTGGTTTTGCAGAACAAAATATAACGAAGCAAAAACAGAAAATGATTAAATTAAATCCAATTGCTGGAATCTCATGTAATCTTTGCATCGTTAACGTCATTTAAAAAATCATTTTAAGTCTTCTGAGATCTGCGGTTTTCAATAAAATAAAGCCTGAAAATCCTGCCATGAAGGTCCTTGTTCAGGGACTCCCTGGTATGGAGTGATAAGGCTCTGCCTGTCTCCCAGTTTCGCTCTTGCATTGTCACCCTGTCACATTCTCATGGAGACTTAGGCAGTCCACCATAGTATTTAACAAGCTCTTCAACTTTTGATGGACCTAGATAGAGCCCAGTAGGCAGTGAGAGTGCAGGAGAACTTTGACTTGAGATGAAGAGAACCACATGATCTACATGATTGAATGAGCCTTAGGATGCTCTTCTATGGTTTATCAGGTGACAACGCTCTATTACTGTCTACCAATTGCGCTCGCTTCTTATCACCCTGTCACATTATAGTGGAAACTTAGGGAGCACACGCATATAATAGTCCTCCATAGTATTTAACAAAGGTCTTTAACTTTTGGTGGACCTGGATAGACTACAGGAGGCAGGGTTAGTGCTAGAGAACTATGACTTAAGATGGATAGAACCACATGATATGCTTGATGGAGTGAGCCCAAGAATGATCTTCAATGGTTTATCACACTCTGCTTTGGGGTGACAAAGCTCTATCACTGTCTATCAGCTGTGCTCCTGCATTGTCTCCCTGTTACATTCTGGTGGAGGCTCAGTCAGCACAAGCAACTTATAGTCCTTCATAGTATTTAACAAGCTCTTCAACTTTTGATGGACCTAGATAGAGCCCAGTAGGCAGTGAGAGTGCTGGAGAACTTTGACTTGAGATGAAGAGAACCACATGATCTACATGATTGAATGAGCCTTAGGATGCTCTTCTATGGTTTATCAGATGACAACGCTCTATTACTGTCTACCAATTGCGCTCCCTTCTTATCTCCCTGTCACATTATAGTGGTAACTTAGGGAGCACATGCATATAATAGTCCTCCATAGTATTTAACAAAGGTCTTTAACTTTTGGTGGACCTGGATAGACTACAGGAGGCAGAGTTAGTGCTGGAGAACTATGACTTAAGATGGGTAGAACCATAGGTGTGCGCAGGGGGTGTGCCAGGTGTGCCTGGGCACACCCTAATCACTATGTGTAGTGCCGATTCCCCCTACTGCAGGCTTCCTACACTAGTTGCCCCCCCTCCCCACAGTCCAGCTGGCTTCCCTCTTCTCCTCTCCCCCTGGCTGCTGCGGGGGGGGGGGGGGGTGTTTCAGGGTGGAGAGCGGGGTATGTTGCTAGTAAATAGGTCCTTTTCTAAATGAACATAGTGAACACACTTGCTTACTGTGTCCATTCATAACTGAAGTAAAGGAAACTGTATTTACTATGCTTTATTTTTGTGAATGAACAGGAAGCCACTCAGCACAGAGCACTTCCAATTCATTCACTGCCCTGTGCAGCTGAGACTGCAGAGAAAGGCATGTGTGTTTAAGCTTTGGGGTGCACACCCTAATGCAATAGGCTGCGCACACCTATGGGTAGAACCACATGATATGCTTGATGGAGTGAGCCCAAGAATGATCTTCAATAGTTTATCACACTCTGCTTTGGGGTGACAAAGCTCTATCACTGTCTATCAGCTGTGCTCCTGCATTGTCTCCCTGTTACATTCTGGTGGAGGCTCAGTCAGCACAAGCAACTTATAGTTCTCCATAGTATTTAATAAGCTCTTCAGCTTTAGGTGGACCTAGATAGAGCCCAGTAGGCAGTGAGAGTGCTGGAGAACTTTGGCTTGAGATGAAGAGAACCACATGATCTACATGATTGAGTGAGCCTTAGGATGCACTTCTATGGTTTATCAGGTGACAACAATGCTCTAGTACTGCCCACCAATTGCGCTCCCTTTTTTTATCACCCTGCCACATTATAGTGGAAACTTAGGGAGCACACACATATAATAGTCTTCCATAGTATTTAACAAAGGTCTTCAACTTTTGGTGGACCTGGATAGACTACAGGAGGCAGAGTTAGTGCTGGAGAACTATGACTTAACATGGATAGAACCACATGATATGCTTGATGGAGTGAGCCCAAGAATGCTCTTCAATGGTTTATCACACTCTGCTTTGGGGTGACAAAGCTCTATCACTGTCTACCAACTGCGCTCCTGCAAGGTCTGCTGAGGATGGAGCGCGACTTGCAGAGCATCCAAGTGCGCATGCTCCTTAAACGCGTCCATTTTTGATGACGTCGTCCCCCTGCTGCCAGCCGTCCACTGTATTCCAAGCCTCGTTCTGAGGCCGCTCTTCCGGAGCCGGCGTTTACATCATTCGGAAGATCCCTGGTCATCGTACACAGCACGGATCTTGTCACAGGATGTGGGAACGTCATCTCGACTTTCTGATACCATGATTTTCAATTTTATACTACATGTGAGTTGATCCTACGTTGTCTATTAAATTAATTTTTTAAAAAAACGACTGCACCCAGAGGCGCCTCTCCACTTGTGCTTTTTTTCAGCTCCTGCATTGTCTCCCTGTTACATTCTGGTGGAGGCTCAGTCAGCACAAGCAACTTATAATCTTCCATAGTATTTAACAAGCTCTTCAACTTTTGATGGGCCTAGATAGAGCCCGGTAGGCAGTGTTAGTCCCGGAGAACTTTGACTTGAGATGGGTAGAACCACATGATGTACATGATGGAGTGAGCTTTAGGATGCTCTTTTATGGTTTATCACTTCCTGTTATAGGGTGACAACGCTCTATCACTGTCTACCAATTGTGCTCCTGTGTTATCACCCTGTCATATTATGGCGGGAACTTAGGCAGCACACCCATCTAATAGTCCCCCATAGTATTTAACAAGCGCTTCACCTTTTGGTGGGCCTGGATAGAGCACATTAGGCAGTGGGAGTGCAGGAGAACAGTCATTTGAGATGAAGAGAGAATCACATGATATGCATGATGGAGTAAGCCTTGGGATGCTCTTCAAAGGCTCATCACAATGTGTTTTGGGGTGACGATGCTCTATCACTGTCTCCCAGTTGCACTCTCTGCATTGTCTCTCTGTTACACTCTGGTGGAGACTCAGGCAGCGTAAGCCTCTCATCGTCCTCCATAGTATTCAACAAGCTCTTCAACATTTGGTTGAGCTGGATAGACTACAGGAGAACTATGACTTGAAATGGAGAGAACCACATGATATGCATGATGGAGTAAGCCTTAAGCCTGGTACTAGACATGTGCATTTGTTTTCGTCCGAATGCATTTTCGTCCGAATTTTAGGTATTTTCGTTATCGTTTTAACAAACGATAGCGAAAGTGCAGAGTCCGAAAAACGAAAGATCCGACATAAACAAATGCTTTATTTTCGTTTTTGTTGCTACAACAGTTCGATATAGATAGGAGATTCGACATGATGATGACAATAACAATCTGTGTCCATCAAACCTGTGGTCGAATGTGCCTAACCTTAGCTCTATTAGTCCAAGATTATTCTGCATAGAGAGAAAAGATTCGACATAGAGAGAAAAGATTCGACGTAGGGGAGGAAAGATTCGACGTAGGGGAGGAAAGATTCGACGTAGGGGAGGAAAGATTCGACGTAGGGGAGAAAAGATTCGACATAGGGGAGGAAAGATTCGACGTAGGGGAGAAAAGATTCGACGTAGGGGAGAAAAGATTCGACATAGGGGAGGAAAGATTCGACGTAGGGGAGGAAAGATTCGACGTAGGGGAGAAAAGATAAATAAAAATAATGATGATGATGAATGTTATTGGCTGATTGTAACCAAAGAGGTGGAGCAGTAAAATAGCTAGAACTAAGTACACACGTACTTTGGCTTATGGTGTCTGTTGAAAGTTCTAAGAAGATTCGACGGAGCAGGTAAACTATACGGCATTGTACAGTTTAGCTGCTCCGTCGAATGTTCTTTGAACATTCGACAGACACCATAAGCCTTCAATGACAGATTCAACCTTAATTTGGATTTTCGGACGAATGCAATTTTTAACGAAAAACGAAATAAATAAAAACGAATTTCGGGAGTAACTAAATAAATTTATTTTTCAGACGAAAACGAAATTCCGAAACAAAATATTTCAGTGTGCACATGTCTACCTGGTACAGACGGGCCGAATATTGGCCGGTCCAACAGAACCCGGCCGACATTTGGCCCGTGTGTACCTCAGCCTGTCTGTCAGAACAAACAACACTCGCAGCCAATGGCTAAGAGCACTGACCGGTGTGTTCGGGCAGGGGGAGCGGGCAGGCAGCCCCCATGTCAGAACACAATAGCTCAGCGAGGAGATCTCTGTACTAACATTGGTTAGATGGTATAGCAAGTTCCCCAGTGGGCTGAAAGAAAAAAAACTGTCCGTGTGTACCAGGCATTAGGATGCTCTTCAATGGTTTGCCACTCCCTGTTATAGGGTGACAGCGCTCTATCACTGTCTACCAATTGTGCTCCTGTGTTATCACCCTTTCACATTATGGTGGAAAGTTAGGTAGCACATGCCTCTCATAGTCCTCCATAGTATTTCATAGGCTTTTCAACTTTTGGTGGACCTGGACAGACTACAGGAGGCAGTGTTAGTGCTGGAGAATTATGTCTTGGGGCAGGCCTGTACTGGCCATCGGGACTACAGGGAGTTTC
Organism: Lithobates septentrionalis; assembly: GCA_037952835.1. NCBI lineage: Eukaryota > Metazoa > Chordata > Amphibia > Anura > Ranidae > Lithobates > Lithobates septentrionalis. The sequence goes on from JBBDGP010003751.1 coordinate 145,096, forward strand.
CCAGTGGGCCGATGGCTCAGTGGGCTGGTTTCAGTGACAGCCTGTCAAAGTAATGGCTTTCTTGGTTCGCCCTCAACTTCACACAGTGATGTGAGAAAGATGAGAAAAATACAGAGGAGAATAAGTGAAATAGTAAAAGAGGTTAGTGAGGACTCCTTATGTTATGCTACTTATGTTTTTTTGCACAATTGCGTATAGTTTATATACTGTTTTTGTGCTTATTTGCACAAATAAAGTGGGCCGGTCTGGATGAAGTCCAGGGCCAAATTTTTATCCCAGTCCAGCCCTGTCTTGGGGTGAAGAGAACCACATGATCTACATGATTGAGTGAGCCTTAGGATGCTCTTCTATGGTTTATCAGGTGACAACGCTCTATTACTGTCTACCGATTGCGCTCCCGTCTTATCACCCTGTCACATTATAGTGGTAACTTAGGGAGCACACGCATATAATAGTCCTCCATAGTATTTAACAAAGGTCTTCAACTTTTGGTGGACCTGGATAGACTACAGTAGGCAGAGTTAGTGCTAGAGAACTATGACTTAAGATGGATAGAACCACATGATATGCTTGATGGAGTGAGCCCAAGAATGATCTTCAATAGTTTATCACACTCTGCTTTGGGGTGACAAAGCTCTATCACTGTCTACCAGCTGCGCTCCTGCATTGTCTCCCTGTTACATTCTGGTGGAGGCTCAGTCAGCACAAGCAACTTATAGTTCTCCATAGTATTTAACAAGCTCTTCAGCTTTAGGTGGACCTAGATAGAGCCCAGTAGGCAGTGTTAGTCCCGGAGAACTTTGACTTGAGATGGGTAGAACCACATGATGTACCTGATGGAGTGAGCTTTAGGATGCTCTTTTATGGTTTATCACTTCCTGTTATAGGGTGACAACGCTCTATCACTGTCTACCAATTGTGCTCCTGTGTTATCACCCTGTCATATTATGGCGGGAACTTAGGCAGCACACCCATCTAATAGTCCCCCATAGTATTTAACAAGCTCTTCACCTTTTGGTGGGCCTGGATAGAGCACATTAGGCAGTGGAAGTGCAGGAGAACAGTCATTTGAGATGAAGAGAGAATCACATGATATGCATGATGGAGTAAGCCTTGGGATGCTCTTCAAAGGCTCATCACAATGTGTTTTGGGGTGACGATGCTCTATCACTGTCTCCCAGTTGCACTCTCTGCATTGTCTCTCTGTTACACTCTGGTGGAGACTCAGGCAGCGTAAGCCTCTCATCGTCCTCCATAGTATTCAACAAGCTCTTCAACATTTGGTTGAGCTGGATAGACTACAGGAGAACTATGACTTGAAATGGAGAGAACCACATGATATGCATGATGGAGTAAGCCTTAAGCCTGGTACTAGACATGTGCATTTGTTTTCGTCCGAATGCATTTTCGTCCGAATTTTAGGTATTTTCGTTATCGTTTTAACAAACGATAACGAAAGTGCAGAGTCCGAAAAACGAAAGATCCGACATAAACAAATGCTTTATTTTCATTTTTGTTGCTACAACAGTTCGATATAGATAGGAGATTCGACATGATGATGACAATAACAATCTGTGTCCATCAAACCTGTGGTCGAATGTGCCTAACCTTAGCACTATTAGTCCAAGATTATTCTGCATAGAGAGAAAAGATTCGACATAGAGAGAAAAGATTTGACGTAGGGGAGGAAAGATTCGACGTAGGGGAGGAAAGATTCGACGTAGGGGAGGAAAGATTTGACGTAGGGGAGAAAAGATTCGACATAGGGGAGGAAAGATTCGACGTAGGGGAGAAAAGATTCGACGTAGGGGAGAAAAGATTCGACGTAGGGGAGAAAAGATAAATAAAAATAATGATGATGATGAATGTTATTGGCTGATTGTAACCAAAGAGGTGGAGCAGTAAAATAGCTAGAACTAAGTACACACGTACTTTGGCTTATGGTGTCTGTTGAAAGTTCTAAGAAGATTCGACGGAGCAGGTAAACTATACGGCATTGTTCTTTGAACATTCGACAGACACCATAAGCCTTCAATGACAGATTCAACCTTAATTTGGATTTTCGGACGAATGCAATTTTTAACGAAAAACGAAATAAATAAAAACGAATTTCGGGAGTAAATAAATAAATTTATTTTTCAGACGAAAACGAAATTCCGAAACGAAATATTTCAGTGTGCACATGTCTACCTGGTACAGACGGGCCGAATATTGGTCGGTCCAACAGAACCCGGCCGACATTTGGCCCGTGTGTACCTCAGCCTGTCTGTCAGAACAAACAACACTCGCAGCCAATGGCTAAGAGCACTGACCGGTGTGTTCGGGCAGGGGGAGCGGGCAGGCAGCCCCCATGTCAGAACACAATAGCTCAGCGAGGAGATCTCTGTACTAACATTGGTTAGATGGTATAGCAAGTTCCCCAGTGGGCTGAAAGAAAAAAAAACTGTCCGTGTGTACCAGGCATTAGGATGCTCTTCAATGGTTTGCCACTCCCTGTTATAGGGTGACAGCGCTCTATCACTGTCTACCAATTGTGCTCCTGTGTTATCACCCTTTCACATTATGGTGGAAAGTTAGGTAGCACATGCCTCTCATAGTCCTCCATAGTATTTCACAAGCTTTTCAACTTTTGGTGGACATGGACAGACTACAGGAGGCAGTGTTAGTGCTGGAGAATTATGTCTTGGGGCAGGCCTGTACTGGCCACCGGGACTACAGGGAGTTTCCCAGTGGGCCGATGGCTCAGTGGGCTGGTTTCAGTGACAGCCTGTCAAAGTAATGGCTTTCTTGGTTCGCCCTCAACTTCACACAGTGATGTGAGAAAGATGAGAAAAATACAGAGGAGAATAAGTGAAATAGTAAAAGAGGTTAGTGAGGACTCCTTATGTTATGCTACTTATGTTTTTTTGCACAATTGCGTATAGTTTATATACTGTTTTTGTGCTTATTTGCACAAATAAAGTGGGCCGGTCTGGATGAAGTCCAGGGCCAAATTTTTATCCCAGTCCAGCCCTGTCTTGGGGTGAAGAGAACCACATGATCTACATGATTGAGTGAGCCTTAGGATGCTCTTCTATGGTTTATCAGGTGACAACGCTCTATTACTGTCTACCGATTGCGCTCCCGTCTTATCACCCTGTCACATTATAGTGGTAACTTAGGGAGCACACGCATATAATAGTCCTCCATAGTATTTAACAAAGGTCTTCAACTTTTGGTGGACCTGGATAGACTACAGTAGGCAGAGTTAGTGCTAGAGAACTATGACTTAAGATGGATAGAACCACATGATATGCTTGATGGAGTAGTATGCTAGAGAACTATGACTTAAGATGGATAGAACCACATGATATGCTTGATGGAGTGAGCCCAAGAATGATCTTCAATAGTTTATCACACTCTGCTTTGGGGTGACAAAGCTCTATCACTGTCTACCAGCTGTGCTCCTGCATTGTCTCCCTGTTACATTCTGGTGGAGGCTCAGTCAGCACAAGCAACTTATAGTTCTCCATAGTATTTAACAAGCTCTACAGTAGGCAGTGAGAGTGCTGGAGAACTTTGACTTGAGATGAAGAGAACCACATGATCTACATGATTGAGTGAGCCTTAGGATGCTCTTCTATGGTTTATCAGGTGACAACAATGCTCTAGTACTGCCCACCAATTGCGCTCCCTTTTTTATCACCCTGTCACATTATAGTGGAAACTTAGGGAGCACACGCATATAATAGTCTTCCATAGTATTTAACAAAGGTCTTCAACTTTTGGTGGACCTGGATAGACTACAGGAGGCAGAGTTAGTGCTGGAGAACTATGACTTAACATGGGTAGAACCACATGATATGCTTGATGGAGTGAGCCCAAGAATGCTCTTCAATGGTTTATCACAGTCTGCTTTGGGGTGACAAAGCTCTATCACTGTCTACCAGCTGCGCTCCTGCAAGGTCTGCTGAGGATGGAGCGCGACTTGCAGAGCATCCAAGTGCGCATGCTCATTAAACGCGTCCATTTTTGATGACGTCGTCCCCCTGCTGCCAGCCGTCCACTGTATTCCAAGCCTCGTTCTGAGGCCGCTCTTCCGGAGCCGGCGTTTACATCATTCGGAAGATCCCCGGTCATCGTACACAGCACGGATCTTGTCACAGGATGTGGGAACGTCATCTCGACTTTCTGATACCATGATTTTCAATTTTATACTACATGTGAGTTGATCCTACGTTGTTTATTAAATTGATTTTTAAAAAACGACTGCACCCAGAGGCGCCTCTCCACTTGTGCTTTTTTTCAGCTCCTGCATTGTCTCCCTGTTACATTCTGGTGGAGGCTCAGTCAGCACAAGCAACTTATAATCTTCCATAGTATTTAACAAGCTCTTCAACTTTTGATGGGCCTAGATAGAGCCCGGTAGGCAGTGTTAGTCCCGGAGAACTTTGACTTGAGATGGGTAGAACCACATGATGTACCTGATGGAGTGAGCTTTAGGATGCTCTTTTATGGTATATCACTTCCTGTTATAGGGTGACAACGCTCTATCACTGTCTACCAATTGTGCTCCTGTGTTATCACCCTGTCATATTATGGCGGAAACTTAGGCAGCACACCCATCTAATAGTCCCCCATAGTATTTAACAAGCTCTTCACCTTTTGGTGGGCCTGGGTAGAGCACATTAGGCAGTGGGAGTGCAGGAGAACAGTCATTTGAGATGAAGAGAGAATCACATGATATGCATGATGGAGTGAGCCTTGGGATGCTCCTCAATGGCTCATCACAATGTGTTTTGGGGTGACGATGCTCTATCACTGTCTCCCAGTTGCACTCTCTGCATTGTCTCTCTGTTACACTCTGGTGGAGACTCAGGCAGCGTAAGCCTCTCATCGTCCTCCATAGTATTCAACAAGCTCTTCAACATTTGGTTGAGATGGATAGACTACAGGAGAACTATGACTTGAAATGGAGAGAACCACATGATATGCATGATGGAGTAAGCCTTAAGCCTGGTACAGACGGGTCGAATATTGGCCGGCCCAACAGAACCCGGCCGACATTTGGCCCGTGTGTACCTCAGCCTGTCTGTCAGAAGCCAGCCAAACATCCGGCATCTGTTGATTGGGCATGCTGGAAAAACAGCAGCCAATCGGCATCCAAACAACACTCACAGCCAATGGCTAAGAGCATTGACCGTTGTGTTCTGGCGGGGGAGCGGGCAGGCAGCCCCCATGTCAGAACACAATAGCTCAGCGAGGAGATCTCTGTACTAGCATTGGTTAGATGGTATAGCAAGTTCCCCAGTGGGCTGAAAGAAAAAAAACTGTCCGTGTGTACCAGGCATTAGGATGCTCTTCAATGGTTTGCCACTCCCTGTTATAGGGTGACAGCGCTCTATCACTGTCTACCAATTGTGCTCCTGTGTTATCACCCTTTCACATTATGGTGGAAAGTTAGGTAGCACATGCCTCTCATGGTCCTCCATAGTATTTAACAAGCTATTCAACTTTTGGTGGACCTGGATAGACTACAGGAGGCAGTGTTAGTGCTAAAGTATTATGTCTTGGGGTGAAGAGAATCATATGATATGCATGATGGAGTAAGCCTTAAGCCTGGTACAGACGGGTCGAATATCGGCCGGTCCAACAGAACCCGGCCGACATTTGGCCCGTGTGTACCTCAGCCTGTCTGTCAGAAGCCAGCCAAACATCCGGCATCTGTTGATTGGGCATGCTGGAAAAACAGCAGCCAATCGGCATCCAAACAACACTCGCAGCCAATGGCTGAGAGCACTGACCGGTGTGTTCTGGCGGGGGGAGCGGACAGGCAGCCCCCATGTCAGAACACAATAGCTCAGCGAGGAGATCTCTGTACTAGCATTGGTTAGATGGTATAGCAAGTTCCCCAGTGGGCTGAAAGAAAAAAAACTGTCCGTGTGTACCAGGCATTAGGATGCTCTTCAATGGTTTGCCACTCCCTGTTATAGGGTGACAGCGCTCTATCACTGTCTACCAATTGTGCTCCTGTGTTATCACCCTTTCACATTATGGTGGAAAGTTAGGTAGCACATGCCTCTCATGGTCCTCCATAGTATTTAACAAGCTATTCAACTTTTGGTGGACCTGGACAGACTACAGGAGGCAGTGTTAGTGCTGGAGAATTATGTCTTGGGGCAGGCCTGTACTGGCCATCGGGACTACAGGGAGTTTCCCGGTGGGCCGATGGCTCAGTGGGCTGGTTTCAGTGACAGACTGTCAAAGTAATGGCTTTCTTGGTTCGCCCTCAACTTCACACAGTGATGTGAGAAAGATGAGAAAAATACAGAGGAGAATAAGTGAAATAGTAAAAGAGGTTAGTGAGGACTCCTTATGTTATGCTACTTATGTTTTTTTGCACAATTGCGTATAGTTTATATACTGTTTTTGTGCTTGTTTGCACAAATAAAGTGGGCCGGTCTGGATGAAGTCCAGGGCCAAATTTTTATCCCAGTCCAGCCCTGTCTTGGGGTGAAGAGAATCATATGATATGCATGATGGTGGGAGCCTTAGGATGCTCTTCAATGGTTTATCACTTCCTGTTATAGGGTGACAACGCTCTATTTACTGTCTACCAATTGTGCTCCTCTGTTATCACCCTGTCACATTATAGTGGAAACTTAGGCAGCACACGCATATAATAGTCCTCCATAGTGTTTAACAAGGTCTTCAACTTTTGGTGGACTTGGATAGACTACAGGAAGCAGTGTTAGTGCCGGAGAACTTTGAGTTGAGATGGATAGAACCACATGATATGCATGATGGAGGGAGCCTTAGGATGCTCTTCAATGGTTTATCACACTGTGTTTTGGGATGACAAAGCTCTATCACTGTCTCCCAGCTGCACTCTCTGCATTGTCTCTCTTTGTCATTCTGATAGAGACTCAGTCGGCACAAGCAACTCATAGCCCTCCATAGTATTTAACAAGCTCTTCAACTTTTGGTGGACCTCATTCTTGGTGAGAAGTCCTCCCATCTATGGCCAATCTTTGTTCCCATCACTTTAGATTTTTTTTTATGGCCCATCTTAAACCCCCCCCCCAACGACAAATTTCTGCCACTGTCATCCAAAGCTCGTATCAAAGACAGCCATCGCTTAGATCGCCCCCGATCAAGTGACTGATATATTATTTACACCACCTTGTCCCAATGCAATGGAAGAGCCGCCGATTCACTGGGATGGCACAACTTAAAGGGCACGTTTTTTTGTTATCTTAGAAAGGGGCCCTGTGGAGAGAGACTGGTTGCTGAGTGACGCTTCATGGGCTCGGCAGACACTTTCTACAGAAGCAGCTGCCCTGGCAGGTAGCCGACAAGCAAAGAGATAGCTGCCAAAAAAATTCTATACAAAGGATGCAGTGCCAGAGAGAAGGGCAGGCTTTGCATGGAGGGACCTCTGAACCCAACGCCAGCACGCATTCTATATTCACTGCCTCCAGACAATCGCATCTTTCATCCCACAACCAACAATGATTAGAAAGGGAACATTTGTTAGTTTATGCTTCTCAGGAAAATGATGGCTTCTCTGTGGCCAACTCCCGCGCTCTATGATTCACATAAGCCCCTTCCCATCTGTAGGTTTTTAATGTATCATTTCATCATTTGGATTAAAAAAAAACGTATCATTTCATATTCTGCATGTACAATATGGATCATCAACAGTACATACCAATAAAGGCGTAGTGCAATACTGATGTCTACATGCAAGGCTGCTGATGGGGGGGGTTAGGGCCGGCCTCCCTATACCCACTCCGAACTCCATTGGTCCAGCAGGAGGGCCTAGGGCAGAGAGGAGACTTCTTTTCTGTTTTTGGAGCAGGCAGAATAATATTAAATTACTCCAGTCACTCCTGACCCCTGCACTCTGTATGTTACATACTCCTGACCCCTTCACTCTGTTTTCTGCATACTCCTGACTCCACCACTCTGTACGTTGCATACTCCTGCACTCTGTTTTCTGCATACTCCTGACCCACCACTCTGCTGCATACTCCTGACCCCTGCACTCTCTTTTTTCTGCATACTCTTGACCCCCCCACTCTGTATGTTGCATACTCCTGACTCCTGCACTCTGTACGTTGCATACTCCTGACTCCTGCACTCTGTTTTCTACATACTCCTTACTCCTGCACTCTGCACGATGCATACTATTGGCCCCTGCACTCTGTTTTATGCCTACTCCTGACCCCTGCACACTGTACGTTGCATACTCCTGACCCCTGCACTCTGTTTTCTGCGTACTCCTGACCCCTGCACTCTGTTGCATACTCCTGACCCCTGCACTCTGTTTTTCTGCCTACTCCTGACCCCTGCACCCTGTATGTTGCATACTCCTGACCCCTGCACTCGGCACGTTGCATACTCCGGACCCTTGCACTCTGTGCTTTGCATATTCTTGACTGCTGCACTCTGTACATTGCATACTCCTGATCCTGCACTCTGTTTGTTGTATACTCCTGACCTCTGCGCCCTGTACTTTGCATACTCCTAACCCCTGCACTCTGTTTTCTGCGTACTGCTGACCCCTGCACTTTGTTGCATACTCCTGACCCCTGCAATCTGTACTTTGCATACTCCTGACCCATGAGCCACTCTTTTTGTTACATACTTCTAACCTCTGCACTCTGTACGTTGCATACTACTTACCCCTGCACCTATATGTAAGCTCACATTTTAAGCCCTCCCACTGTTATCGCAATTTTGCCACACTGACCATTCACTGTGGTGTCATTACTGCCTTCATATTGTCCTCTGGGTGTTAAATTGGGCCCTGTCAGGTAGACTGTACAGGGCCCCATGTGTTTCAGTACTAACAGGCAGTTAAGCTGTGGTTTTACCAACCCCCAACCACCCACCAAGAACATGCAACCACTCAGGATCTTACACATGCCTCCTGTCACATTCACTGGGCTGTATAAATGCAACCCATTCAAGTGAATGTGGTGGTGCTGCAACCACGAGCCAAACGCGGTATTGGCGCAGTATTTATGTAGGAAATTCCCATTTGGCTGTCAGCAAAAAGGGCCTTTAGATGTCCGCCTCCTGAATGCCTGAGAGCCGCTGCTCTACTGCACTTTGAAAAGTGATCCAACGCAGATAGATATTTAATATATAAAGTTAAAGCAGAATTAAACCCGAAACCAAAAATGGAATATATTCCAGCTTACCAAATCTTTATGTGACGGCTGCATTCATTTTCTTTTTTATGCCTTTTTCCCTCTGTTTTCACCTGGTGATCCAGCCAGTAACACACCTCTTGTATTAGAGTGTCTCCCACCCTGGATGACGGGAAGGCACCTTTGGACATCACCATTGTCAGTCTTGGGGGGGGGGGGGGGATGTTAGATGTACTAGCAGATTTAGATACACTAACAAATTGAGGCCAAACTACATCTCTATCTATCTATCTATCTATCTATCTATCTATCTATCTATCTATCTATCTATCTTATCTATCTATCTATCTATCTATCTATCTATCTATCTATCTATCTATCTATCTATCTATCTATCTATCTATCTTATCTACTTATCTATCTATCTATCTATCTATCTATCTATCTATCTATCTATCTATCTATCTATCTATCTATCTATCTATCTATCTATCTATCTATCTATCTATCTATCTATCTTATCTACTTATCTATCTATCTATCTATCTATCTATCTATCTATCTATCTATCTATCTATCTATCTATCTATCTATCTATCTATCTATCTATCTATCTATCTATCTATCTATCTATCTATCTATCTATCTATCTTATCTATCTACCTATCTATCTATCTTATCTATTTTATCTATCTTATCTATCTATCTATCTATCTATCTATCTATCTATCTATCTATCTATCTATCTATCTATCTATCTTATCTACTTATCTATCTATCTTATCTACTTATCTATCTATCTATCTATCTATCTATCTATCTATCTATCTATCTATCTATCTATCTATCTATCTATCTATCTATCTATCTATCTATCTATCTATCTATCTATCTATCTATCTATCTATCTATCTATCTATCTATCTTATCTACTTATCTATCTATCTATCTATCTATCTATCTATCTATCTATCTATCTATCTATCTATCTATCTATCTATCTATCTATCTATCTATCTTATCTACTTATCTATCTTATCTATCTATCTATCTATCTATCTATCTATCTATCTATCTATCTATCTATCTATCTATCTATCTATCTATCTATCTATCTATCTATCTTATCTATTCTATCTATCTATCTTATCTATCTACCTATCTATCTATCTTATCTATCTTATCTATCTTATCTATCTTATCTATCTATCTATCTATCTATCTATCTATCTATCTATCTATCTATCTATCTATCTATCTATCTATCTATCTATCTATCTATCTATCTATCTTATCTATTCTATCTATCTATCTTATCTATTTTATCTACCTATCTTATCTATCTACCTATCTATCTATCTTATCTATTTTATCTATTTTATCTATCTTATCTATTTTATCTATCTATCTATCTATCTATCTATCTATCTATCTATCTATCTATCTATCTATCTATCTATCTATCTATCTATCTATCTATCTTTCTATCTATCTTATCTACCTATCTATCTTATCTATCTATCTATCTATCTATCTATCTATCTATCTATCTATCTATCTATCTATCTATCTATCTATCTATCTATCTATCTATCTATCTATCTTATCTACTTATCTATCTTATCTATCTATCTATCTATCTATCTATCTATCTATCTATCTATCTATCTATCTATCTATCTATCTATCTATCTATCTATCTATCTTATCTATTCTATCTATCTATCTTATCTATTTTATCTACCTATCTTATCTATCTATCTTATCTATTTTATCTATCTTATCTATCTATCTATCTATCTATCTATCTATCTATCTATCTATCTATCTATCTATCTATCTATCTATCTATCTATCTATCTATCTATCTACTGTATATATATATATATGTATATATACATATAAAACAGCATGTGTAGATGTAAAATTCCCCTCTTGTTCTTCTGGAAGTTTTATGTCTTTTTTTTTGCTTTTATTCATTTTAAAAGATATATAAAATAAAGAGACTAGGTGGAGAACATATATAGACATTATCCAGGGCCCGGCACAAAGGGAAGCAGCAAATGAGATTCACAAGATTTAGGATCAAAGGCGGAGTAAGTGGGGGTAGATGTGCCAAGTTTGGAGTCTGTCTAAAACCTATTATATGCCTGTTATACGCCATATGTCCAATTCTTTTTGTTTAAAAATGCTTGAAAATCCGACTATTTGGAGAATAAAAATGCTTAGGGTGCGAAAGACGGTATTTGTACAAATAAATCCGCATTTTCCCCGGCAGTGCCGTCCCGCCAAAAGCGCAGGAATACTAAACATTATAAAAAGTGAACATGCCATGTACAGAATTTTGAGTTTTAAGACATTATTTTAGGCAGTTCTACTTTTATCTGCTTCCTTTGTTGTGTAAATGAATACAATATAAGTTATCTTTGTATCTTCTGCCTAAAGAGAACCTGTTCTGGCTTAAGTATTAAAGGGCCAGTTTCCTATTCTTCAGACTTTAGGAGGGCCGGACTGCTACCAGTGGGAATAGAAAATGCCTTGGGCTTGCTGTTCAGTGGGGGTAAAATATTTACACAACACCTGTGGGCAGTAGGAGGTATTGGTATTAGTGGGAATTATAATCTCCATGGTTGGTGTCAGTGGGAGGAATAGTGCCCTAAGGGCCGGATATAGGCAAGCAAAGGGCCACATCCAGCCCAGCCTGATTGTTCCTGGCCCGCCCCTTTTATTCTTTGGATTTCAGTTCTATCAATCATGGAAGCTCAGTGTCACCCAGGCCGGTCTGCATGCAAGTATTTATTTTATTTATTTATTTCAGGTACTTATTTAGCGGCATCACTTTACGCAGCACTTTACATATTATACATTCACATCAGTTCTTGCCCTGCAGGAGCTTACAATCTAAGGTCCCTAACTCACATTCATACATACACATATCAGGGTCAATTAAGACAGGACCAAATTAACCTCCCAGCATGTCTTTGGAGTGTGGGAGGAAACCGGAGTACCCGGAGGAAACCCACGCAGGCACAAGGAGAACATGTAAATAAAGCCTTCCTAGAAACACCCACTTCTCCAGATAAATGCCTAGGCTTTTTGATATTTGCATAACTCCTCCCAGAAGCCCTCCCATTGCTTACTTGGGAGGAGTATTGGGGCATGGTGCTGTGATATTTTCAGGAAACTATGTACACCGCCTTGCTGGCCCCTCCCATCAGCCATGGTCTGCCTGCATTGCATACAGAAGCACAGAGATGACATTACAGGGTCTTAACCAGGGTATGCAGGCCTGCAGGGAACATCATGCTCAGGGGTGCACTGGAGTCATGAGGTGCACAGGTGTGCACTGAAACCCATGGATGCACAGGGGTGCACTGGGGTCATGGGGTGCACTTGGGTCACGGGGTGCACAGGTGTGCACTGAAACCCATGGATGCACAGGGGTGCACTGGGGTCATGGGGTGCACTTGGGTCACAGGGTGCACAGGTGTGCACTGAAGCCACAGGAGGAAAAGGGGTGCACCGGGGTCATGTGGTGCACTGGTTTGCACTGAAGCCACAGGATGCAGAGGGGTGCACCGGGGTCATGGGGTGCACTGGAGTCATGGGGTGCACAGGTGTGCAGTGAAGCCACAGGAGGCAAAAGGGGTGCACAGGGGTCATGTGGTGCTCTGGGGTCATGGTGTTCACAGGTGTGCACTGAAGCCACATGATGCACAGGGGTGTCCTGGGTCATGGGGTGCACCAGGGTCACGGTGTGCACAGGTGCGCACTGAAGCCACATGATGCACAGGGGTGCACCGGGGTCATAGAGCACACAGGGGTCACTGGTGTCACCAGGTGACACAGGATGTGTAGAAATCACTGCATTCACAGGGTGCACAGTGATGCACTGAGGTTAATGAATGACACAGGATGCACAGAGATCACTGGAGTCATAGGGCACATAGGCAGGGCCGGGACAAGGGGTGGGGAAGAGGGTCGACTGCCCTGGGCGCAATCAATTGTTTATTACAGGGATGGGTGCACCCTGACCCTTACAGTAAGGGAAGGGGGGGGGGGCGCAGGTTGGCGTCTTTGCTCTGGGAGCTGGATGACCTTGTCCCGGCACTGCACACAGGGGTGCACTGGGGTCATTGTGGTCACGGGGTCACTGGACAACACATAATGTGCAGAGGTCACTAGAGTCACAAAGTGCACTGGGATTGCTGGATGACACAGGATGCTCAGAGGTCACCCGGTACTAGTAGAGGCTGGAAGGCGGAAGAGGTGGAAGAGGATGGTGGCAGCACGGTGGGCTGAGCCACGCATTGTTTTGCGATAAAAAGCTGTGCTGATCAGAAGAGCTGTCCCCTTACTGGGGGCGCTGGGTGGAAACCGAAAGTGCCAGTGGGCCCAAGGAGAGACCCATGCTGGAGTGTGACATTAGGCTGGAGTTAAGCATTGTGACAAAGTATGAACTGAACACTGTTGGTGGATTATGATAACAGATGGACTTGGCTGCACAAAAGAGCATATTCATTTTCGCTCAAAAATGGTATCAGAGGGTCATATAAAAGTAAATGGAGGAACCAGAGAAAGCAAAATACAAACAGATTCAACTTCAGCTTTGATCATCATCATGCAATATGAGATATTCATGTAAGTACAGTTAAACATGTGTCTATTTATTATTGTTTTCACTCAAGATTCATAAAACATTCACCTAAGAGTCACACAATTTTACACAAGATTCGATTACAAAAAGATGTGAATTTTGGGTAAAAACATAGATGAATAGACCCCCATACCTAACTTTTCCATTGCAATTACATTTTTTCATTAAGGGAGTAGTCCACACAAGACTGTTCATTACAATGATTTAATTTATTAAAATGTTTTCATTTCAGATTTGATTAAATAAATAATCCTGTGGTTTAGTACATTTCATAGTGACTGCAGTGATGAGAACTTTGAACGTAAGCTCCCAGGTCTTTATAATGAGGCCCTCTCTTCTTTTTGGAATTGTAATGTATTTTGTACTATGGAGGGAGGAACAGATGTGAATACAGGTGTGAGGTCAGGAACTCTAGTAATGAGGTTACAGCCCTTGACCCCAAGACCAAGGAACTCTAGGAACTCTATCGGTTCTACTGCCCAAGTCTCCAAGGCCAAGGAACTCTAGGAACTCTATTGGTTCTACTGCCTAAGTCTCCAAGACCAAGGAACTCTAGGAACTCTATAGGTTCTACTGCCCAAGTCTCCAAGGCCAAGGAACTCTAGGAACTCTATTGGTTCTACTGCCTAAGTCTCCAAGACCAAGGAACTCTAGGAACTCTATAGGTTCTACTGCCTAAGTCTCCAAGACCAAGGAACTCTAGGAACTCTATAGGTTCTACTACCCAAGTCTCCAAGACCAAGGAACTCTAGGAACTCTATAGGTTCTACTACCCAAGTCTCCAAGACCAAGGAACTCTAGGAATTCTAGAGCTTCTACTGCCCACGTTACCGACTTCTGCATGTTCCCTACCTTGAAACTGATCCTGATTCTGCACCTGTCTGCCTGGCTCCCGCTGAACAAGGCTTGTGACCAGACTCCACACATCCACTGGAAGGACTCCTGTCTCCCCAAGCTACAGCTCACTCCTACAGCTGCCAGGCACCTTCACGCTTCCACTGCCTTAGCAGTCCCTGTCTCCACTACCAGGGGTGCTTGTACGGGAGTTGTGCAAGAGGCTACCCTCGTCATCTCAGGCTGCAAAGTTAGGTACGTGACAGGAACTCTAGAGGTTCTACTTCTCAAGTCTCCAAGACTAAGAAACTTAGTCAAACAAATGTTCGATGTGGGCTCGTTGTTGGAAATTCTGACCTTGTGTAGGCTCCATTGGACATTTGTTGTCGGAATTTCCAACAACAAAAATTTGAGAGCTGGTTCTCAATTTTTCTGACAACAAAATCCGTTGTCGGAAATTCCGATCGTGTGTAGACAATTCCAATGCACAAAGTTCCACGCATGCTCGGAATCAAGCAGAAGAGCCGCACTGGCTATTGAACTTCATTTTTCTCGGCTCGTCGTACGTGTTGTACTTCACCGCGTTCTTGACGTTCGGAATTTCCGGCAACATTTGTGCGACCGTGTGTATGCAAGACAAGTTTGAGCCAACATCCGTTGGAAATAAATCCAGGATTTTGTTGCTGGAATGTCCGATCGTGTGTTTACGCGGCATTAGAATTCTAGAGGTTCTACCGCCCAAGTCCCCAAAACCAAGCAACTCTAGAGGTTCTACTTCCCAAGCTTCCAAGACTGAGGCCTTGACTTGAATCCAGCAGGTTCCACCAGCAACATAAGTACAATATCTATGAGGAACATATATTTAAAATAATAATTAAAAAGCACACACCCATGAAAACCCTTCTATGTATGATATTGTAACACTAAATTTAGTTTTCAGAGCTTGTACTCGATAAGCCCTGACAATGACAAGACCATGAGTGAAGATAATACTTCCAAGGGATTAGTAATTTAATAGTATAATGATAGGAGCAGTCATTTATCAATCTTCATGTGTCGGAGAGACAGATGAAAGGTGTGCCTGTGCTAAGCTGGCCCAGCGATGAAGCAGTTACAGCGCCCTTTGTGTGCATGGAATGTAATCAATATCTATAGGGCTGTCTGTACAGAGATCCCCCTAGTCAGAGAACACCTGAAGAGCGATAATGAGGGGGCACCTGGCTTGTGGCAGAACCTTATCTCTACTTTCACCACATAGGTTGCTAATGGAATTCGCAGCTGATTAAGCTTGAATATAATGATACATCCATGGATGTATCATTATATTCAGGACAAGGATGGACCATGCCTGCATTACAGTATGTGTGTCAGAAAGGACTGTTTGCAGTTTCCACTGGGGCGCAGATGACAGGGTGGCAACAAAACATTGCACTGGAGCTTATCCTCAAGGGATTCAAAGAACCCAGCTTCATAGATGCATACTGTTTTGGGTTTCCCAGGACAGTCCCAAGTCTTGTGCTTCTATCCTATTGATGCTGTCTGGGCTGTGTCCCGGGATCACAGCATCACCCCTATTTGAGTTTCTAAATATGCACAGTAACTCAAAAAAGTGTACTGAGGATTCAAGCGTGGGCAGTTTCTGCATATTCAGGGGCGGGACCACACCAGAAAGTGGGTGTGTCAAGTGTGGACCATGGGCAGGGTTCACAGTGTCTCAGGGACAATATGGAGCTTTCTCAGGAAAATAATTTTGTTCATACCTGATATCTGAAGAAGTGACAGCATGTCACGAAAAGCGTGGTGTCCTTCACTGTCTTTTAGTGCTTTAGATATCCCCCCTCCTGATACACAATCAGAAACTGAAAAACATTTTTTCCCTAAATAGCCTTTCTGCAGGTCCCGCCCCACTCTTCCGGCTATCTTGTCTAGGCAAAGATAATAACTTCCCTCCCCTTCTCAAAGCCTCCTGAGATACTCACATCACCCATCCCAAGGCTTCAGGGCATTCTCCAACACACTTCTTGGGCACACTGTGCATTTGCAGCAGTTCATCATCAAGGGGGTCAGGTGAGAGAACCCAAAAGAAACAGCTGGGCCTCTGGTGAAGTTAGTATAGAAGATGTCAGCGTGCTACCCAATGTGCGGCGGCAGGTTACAACGCTGTTTTTTTTGGCTGTGTGAGTATGTTTTTTGAGGACAAAAAAAGTAAGAGGGGAAAAAAAATAAAAGCGTAAAGGAAGGGAGTGAAATTCCTCTTTAATCATTTTCAACCTTTTATGAAACTGATGGCCTTCTGTGGCATTGGGGGTTATTTATGAAAGGCAAATCCACTTTGCACTGCAAGTGCACTTGGAAGTACAGTCACCCAAATCTAATGCCGCGTACACACGGTCGGACTTTTCGTCTACAAAAGTCAGACAGCCTGTCCGACAGACTTCCGGCAGACTTTCGGCGGACTTGCGGCGGACTTGCGGCATACTTTCTAACGAACGGACTTGCCTACACACGACCACACAAAAGTCCGACGGATTCGTATGTGATGACGTACACCGGACTAAAATAAGGAAGTTCATAGCCAGTAGCCAATAGGTGCCCTAGCGTGGCTTTTTGTCCGTCGGACTAGCACACAGACGAGCGGATTTCGGGGTCCGTCGTAGTTACGACGTAAAGATTTGAAGCATGTTTCAAATCTAAAGTACGTCGGATTTGAGGCTAAAAAAGTACGTTGAAAGTCCGGAGAAGCCCACACACGATCGGATTACCAGCCAGCTTTAGTCCGTCAGCGTCCGTTGGACTTTTGTAGACGAAAAGTCCGACCGTGTGTACGCGGCATAAGGGGTAGATCTGAAATAAGTGGAAGCTCTGCTGATTTTATCATCCAATCATGTGCAAGCTAAAATGCTGTTTTTTATTATCCTTGCATGTTCCCCTCGGATCTACAGCGACTTTACTTCCAAGTGCACTTTCAGTGCAAAGTGGATTTTTCTTTAAAAAATAACCCCCATTGTCTTGTAACCTGGGCGCTTCTAACCCCTACACAGGTTTTTGTTTTTTTTTTGTTTTTTTTTGTTTCTCTCATCAAATCATACCACCAAATCACAGTTCCCACTTGCCTGGACTGGATTTGGGACTACCTGGACGTGTTCCTGTGGAGACAGATATATTCTCCACATGTGTATCTCATATGCACATCACTCTTGGGGTCCCCCAAAACCTCATCTGAAAATTTTTGTTAAATCAATAACCCCTGTCTTGTCTGACTGCACTCATTTCATTAACAATACCATAGCAATTGGCATCGGCCCTCTGGCCCTCCTTCTCCCATTTTTCTCCATTGGGGGTAGTCATTGTACCCAACATCAGCAACTTATTCCTTTCCTTAAAGAAAAATTTTAATGAAATTTGGAGGTGACAGTTCATAAGAGTCAGTGACAACAATGGAGCATCAGTGATGGAGGCCTTCTCCCTCTCCCAGCCACAAACTCCACATCCGAAGACACAAAATATCCATAGGGCATTTTCCCCCGGCCAGCCCTCCCCGGCACTCCTAGTTTTTATATGCCACAGATGAAGTTCATGTAGTATCTGAAACTTGAGATTTCAGTAGCAGTGGAAGACAAGATAATAGTTAGTAGAGGACAAGATAATAAATTTTTGTTCTCAACATCGGGAACTACTTCCTTTCCTTTATGAAAAATTTGAACAAAATTTGGAAGTGATAGTTCATAAGGGTTAACGACAACATTTAAGCATCAAGGACCAAGACCTTCCTCTCGTCCTGGCAACAAACCCTACTTGTGAGAGAGAGAGACCCATAGGGCATTTGCTCCTGGCCAGCCCTCCCTGACACACCTAGTACTCATATCTCACATGTAAGGTTCATGTGATATCTAAGGCCTCGTTTCCACTGATCGATTCAGTTCGGTACGGTACTCTATTTTGAGTGTTTCCATTATGAAAGCGGCCCATACAACCGAACCACACCATTCTGGGTCCTGCTTTAGATGTGGGGCCATAGAAAATGGAACGGTTTGGTTAGGGCGGAGCTACGATACATTCCACTGATTGGCGGACGTGTGACGCCATGCTAGGCATTTTTTCTAAACCCACGTATGGCCCCTGGCGGTCCCACTTGCAGTGGAAACGCTCACCTGAATAGGCCGGACCATGCTAGGCCTTCCAAACTGTACCGACCCAAACCGATCCGCTCAGTGGAAACGAGGCATTAAACAACGTTCTGAGATTTCGATAACAGTTGAAGACAAGATAATAGATAGTAGAGGACCAGTTAATAGATTATGTATGGTCATTGTTCTCAACACTAGAAACATATTCCTTTCCTTTAAGAAAAAATTCTAGATGATAATTTATAAGGGTCAATGAGAACAATGGAGCATCAGGGACAGAGGCCTTCTCCTTGTCCTAGGCCACAAACCCTACTTCTGAAGACATGAAAGGGCGTTTGGCCCTGGCCAGCCCTCCCTGGCACTCCTAGTTCTTCTCATATGCTACAGATGAGGTTCATGTAGTATCTGAAACAAAGTAAAACAGTAAAAGAGTAGATAATAGACAGTAAAAGACAAGATAACAGATTATTGATTGATTGTCGTTTTTTTCCAACATCTGGAACTATTTCCTTTTCTTCATGAAAATGTAAACAAAATTTGGAAGTGATCTTAAGGTCAAGGTAAGGGTCAATGGCAGCAATGAAGCATCAAAGTCCAAGACCTTCCTCTTGTCCTGGCTACAAATCCTACTTATTAGAGACTCATAGGGTGTTTGCTTTTGGCCAGCCCTTCCTGGCACACCTAGTATTCATATCCCACAAATGAGGTTCATGTGGTATCTGAAACAATGTTCTGAGATTTCGGTAACAGTTGAAGGCAAGTTAATAGATAATATATAGTCATTGTTCTCAACATCAGAAACGTATTCCTTTCCTGAAAAATGTGAACGAAATTTGGAGGTGATAGTTCATAAGGGTGAACCAGAACAATGAGGCATCAGAGACCGAAGCTTTCTTTCCATCTTGGCCACAAACCCTACTTGTGAGAGACCCACAGAGCATTTGCCCCTGGACAGTCTTCCCCGGCACACCTAGTTCTCATATCTCACAGACAGGGCTTACATGGTATCCGAAACCACGTCCTGAGATTTCGGTAACAGTAGAAGACAAGATAATAGATTTAATGTAGAAACATATGTCACCTACTTACACATTTCCTCGAACAAAAGCGGCCCGGCTGTGTTTTGCTTGTCACTTTGCGCCGTGTATACATTGCTGACAGCGTTTTATGAATTAGATCCTTCACATATGGTATCTTTAGACCATGAAATCTGGCATCGCATTCTTACTTCTTTTCTGAATCATAATATATTATTAACGGATAATTGAAAGCATACTGGGCTAAGACGGAAGCGATTGTGTGTGCGACGGGGGGGGGGGGGGGGGGGGGTCTGGGTAGACGAGGGATGCGGGAGGGTGAAATTGGCTAAACGTACAGGAGCTGCACACTGGGGTCAAAAGGAAGCTGCTTGGGGATGTTGTGACAGGTTATCTTAATTTATTTGGGTTCCAAGTTTGGCTTGGGCCATAGCTGTAATTCAATTTCCTTAGTGGGGGCTGTAGATAGCGATGGGGTGACATGTCCTGCCACCTAAGACCACAGTGGTGAGATTTCATCAGAAGGTGATTGGGGGATTTTTTTTCTTAGATCCATACTTCTGTAACTTCTGCGGCCAACTATTATCATTGAGACCTTAACAGACTTCCCATAACATAACCATGTGAGGTCTACTGGGACAGCTCAACAAAAGTGAGGTCAAAGGAAGGTGTTTCTATTGGCCCTGGTGTATTTCTCTTGCACAATTCGGGGCGGCATATCTTAGGGGGAATTTCCTGATCGTGACTACAGTGGACCATACTTGTGTAATGCATGTGCAAAATGGCCACTTGTGGTCTCCACTGGAAGCCCATGTACCAGGATGACAACACAGGAGGACAATTGGGAGGCCAGGACACAGTGTGGTCACCCTATAACAGAAAGTGCTTGAACAAGGATCTTCATGGTGGCATCTGTAGGGATTATTTTCATGAAAACTGCAGATTTTTAAGCATTAAAAATAATTTTTTTAAATTACATTAACACAGGAAGCACCTACATGGTTAACAGAGGACGGAATTAAAATTAGACTTGAGAAACTTGAGAAACTTAACATTAATAAATCACCGGGACCAGATGGCTTGCATCCGAGGGTACTTAGGGAACTCAGTCAGGTGATTGCCAGACCGTTGTTCCTAATTTTTACAGACAGTCTATTGACTGGAATGGTACCAGCTGATTGGAGAAAAGCCAATGTAGCACCAATATTTAAAAAGGGCCCAAAAAACATCCCTGGGAATTACAGACCAGTTAGCCTAACATCAATAGTATGTAAACTCTTGGAGGGGATGATAAGGGACTATATACAAGATTTTAGTAATAAGAATGATATCATTAGCAGTAATCAGCATGGATTCATGAAGAATCGTTCTTGCCAAACCAATCTACTAACCTTCTATGAGGAGGTGAGTTGCCATCTAGATAAAGGAAGGCCCGTAGACGTGGTGTATCTGGATTTTGCAAAAGCATTTGACACAGTTCCCCATAAACGTTTACTGTACAAAATAAGGTGCGTTGGCATGGACCATAGGGTGAGTATATGGATTGAAAACTGGCTACAAGGGCGAGTTCAGAGGGTGGTGATAAATGGGGAGTACTCTGAATGGTCAGGGGTGGGTAGTGGGGTTCCCCAGGGTTCTGTGCTAGGACCAATCCTATTTAATTTGTTCATAAACGACCTGGAGGATGGGATAAACAGTTCAATCTCTGTATTTGCAGACGATACTAAGCTAAGCAGGGCAATAACTTCTCCGCAGGATGTGGAAATCTTGCAAAAAGACCTGAACAAATTAATGGGGTGGGCAACTACATGGCAAATGAGGTTCAATGTAGAAAAATGTAAAATAATGCATTTGGGTGGCAAAAATATGAATGAAATCTATACACTGGGGGGAGAACCTCTGGGGGAATCTAGGATGGAAAAGAACCTGGGGGTCCTAGTGGATGATAGGCTCAGCAATGGCATGCAATGCCAAGCTGCTGCTAATAAAGCAAACAGAATATTGGCATGCATTAAAAGGGGGATCAACTGCAGAGATAAAACGATAATTCTCCCGCTCTACAAGACTCTGGTCCGCCCGCACCTGGAGTATGCTGTCCAGTTCTGGGCACCAGTCCTCAGGAAGGATGTACTGGAAATGGAGCGAGTACAAAGAAGGGCAACAAAGCTAATAAAGGGTCTGGAGGATCTTAGTTATGAGGAAAGGTTGCGAGCACTGAACTTATTCTCTCTGGAGAAGAGACGCTTGAGAGGGGATATGATTTCAATTTACAAATACTGTACTGGTGACCCCACAATAGGGATAAAACTTTTTCAGAAGAGAGTTTAATAAGACTCGTGGCCACTCATTACAATTAGAAGAAAAGAGGTTTAACCTTAAACTACGTAGAGGGTTCTTTACTGTAAGAGCGGCAAGGATGTGTAATTCCCTTCCACAGGCGGTGGTCTCAGCGGGGAGCATTGTTAGTTTCAAGAAACTATTAGATAATCACCTGAATGACCGCAATATACAGGGATATGTAATGTAATACTGACATATAATCACACACATAGGTTGGACTTGATGGACTTGTGTCTTTTTTCAACCTCACCTACTATGTAACTATGTAACTATGTAACTATATGATATAGCTTGCATGACATTTTAGTGATTGGGTTTATGTCTACTCTGGGCTCTAGAACTCCATCGCAGACATTACCGAAAAGAAAAGTGTCAATTTCAGGCTGTCACCAGAGTCGCCCGTCTCTTACCCGCACGTTTGGCCAAGTTTCAGGAAACAGCAACTTCCCCTTAACAACTTTCCATTAGCAGACAGGCGGGAGAATAGGGCTCAGGAAGTCTCGCCGTCTATCTCCGCAAGTGAACATATGTTTTCATTTCAAACACATCAAATTGGAATCATATTAAAACACTTCCAACCACAGAATCTATTCTTCTGTTCCTTTTATCTCCCATTTATGTTTGAAACTTGAGGACAGTCATCCATTAAAGCATCTCAGGCTCCCAGGGTGGCTTCATAAAAACGCCACTTCTGACTGTCATGACATGTGGAGACAAATGACGCCTGAGATCGAAAGTCCTCCAAGAAACAGTTTTCTTTCTGTCAAGTAAAGTTTAGAAAAACACAAGGGCACTTCTTGAACCAGACCGGGCATTTGTAGGCTTGGTCCGTGTTCCCGAGTACAGGATGTTTGAGTGATGTCACCGGTCTCTAGTGAATGTATAGGCTGCAGTTTCAGTGATGTCACCGGTCTCTAGTGAATGGATAGGCTGCATTCTCAGTGATGTCATCGGTCTCTAGTGAATGGATAGGCTGCATTCTCAGTGATATCACTGGTCTCCAGTGAATGGATGGGTTGCATTCTCAGTGATGTCACCAGTCACTAGTGAATGGATAGGATGCATTCTCAGTGATGTCACCGGTCCCTAGTGAATGGATAGGCTGCATTCTCAGTGATGTCACCGGTCTCTAGTGAATGGATAGGCTGCATTCTCAGTGATGTCACCGGTCTCCAGTGAATGGATGGGTTGCATTCTCAGTGATGTCACCAGTCACTAGTGAATGGATAGGATGCATTCTCAGTGATGTCACCGGTCTCTAGTGAATGGATAGGCTGCATTCTCAGTGATATCACTGGTCTCCAGTGAATGGATGGGTTGCATTCTCAGTGATGTCACCAGTCACTAGTGAATGGATAGGATGCATTCTCAGTGATGTCACCGGTCCCTAGCCAATGGATAGGCTGCGCGCTCAGTGATGTCACCGGTCTTTAGAGAACGAATAAGCAGTACATTTTGGTTTTACAAAATTATCAAGGCAGTAAAGGTTTAAAGGCCATCTACACTGTTTGGCCAAAAGCTCATGCACACACCACTTCTGAATGAATGAGTTCAGCAGTTTCCAGTGAAGGGTCCTGTTAATGCTACAACACACAAAGACAATTATGCTCTTCTAAGTTTGTGGTAACAGTTTGGTGAAGACTCTTTTCTGTTCCAGATGACTGTGCCCCTGTATACAAATCAACTCCATAGAGACGTGGTTTGATGAGCTTGGTGTGGAGGAACTAGAGTGTCTGGCACAGAACCCTGACCTCAACCCTACTGAATGCCTGGGAGATGAATTTGAATGGCATTGGCAAGCTAGGTCATGCCACAGAGCTTCCAACTCTGGTAACAGTTTGGTGAAGACCATTTTCTGTTCCACCATGACAGTGCCCCTGTGTACAAAGCCAGGTCCATAAAGACATGGTTTGATGGGTTTGGTGTGAAGGAACTTGATTGTCCTGTACAGAGACCTGACCTCAACCCTACTGAATGCCTTTGAGATTAGTTTGAATGTCAGTGGCAAGCTGGGTCTTGTCCCTGGCTTCCAACCTTGTGGTAACAGTTCGGTAAAGACCCTTTTCTGTTCCACCATGACAGTGCCCCTATGGACAAGGCCAGCTCCATAGAGACATGGTTCCATAGAGACATGGTCTGACGTGGAGGAACTCAAATCGCCCACATGGATCCCTGACCTCAATCCTATTGAACACCTTTGGGATGAAGTGGAAAGCCAATTTCGAGCCAGACACACCCAAAAATCTTGTGGAAATCTTTCCCAGAAGAATTGAGGCTTATAGCTGCAAAGGGGGCGGGGGGGGGGGGGGGGCATTCATACTAATGACCATGGTTTTAGAATGGCTCATATAGGTGTCATGGTCAGGTGTCCACAAACCTTTGACCATATAGTTTGAGTCATCTACAACCTACATTCAGGAAATATCAAATGCTTCCTTCCTCTGCCCAGGAAATCTCTCATCCAGACTTGTCACACTGGCTGCAGCTAATTGAGCAGTTACAATGAAGCTAGCGCGCCGTTCCCTGTTGGATACACATATGGCGACACACATTTACTGTACCATCCCTCTAGACTGTGCGCTGCCCATTCCGGTAACTCGATGTAAGTTAAATGAAACGGTACAAACAAATCTGGCATCGGAAAAAAAAAAGCAACTTGTTATTGAATTCCCTCTATAATTCATGTACTAAAGAGCACCTGTCACCCACAGAGAGTGGAATTTTGGGCAGCGTCCAATCTGTAGCTAAACATATCTAATTTTTACTGTAAGGACGGTGTTGCTGGTGCACTCTATGGACTTCATGGTCCCCCATGGACCCTTATCACTGATGAGATTGCTTATCTCAGAGGAAGGTCAGTGGCATTTTTAAAGGTGGGTCTTGAGGATTAAACTTCCTACAGACCTCAGATGACATCCCAAGTGGACATGCTTGATGGGGCTTCTACCGAATTGAGCACTTGCTCTTGTTGCTGAAGGCACTTTAAAGCTGACCTCCGGCCTTCCCTTCAGTCTTGCACAGTTGCACAGACTCCTCTCCTGGACGGAAACTGTTTACTCTGATATCACTGCACACTGTGAGCTTCTCACAATGTGCATCAGAGATGCACAGAAACCCAGCGATGAGATCACTTGGTTAACAAAAATGTCATTAGCATATTATTGAGGGGGACAAGAGGAACCAAGTAAGGCAAAAAACAAGCAGATTAAACTTCAGTTTTGGGCCTCATGCGCACAGAATATTATTAATTAGCAAAGGCGTCCAGAGGAGGAAAAATCGGTGTTAAAAATGCACCTAAAATCACGTTAAACGAACGCGTTTAGGTGAGCTTTGAGCCCGGCGTTTTTTTGTACTCCTTTCCTGAATGCTCTGGCACTGGGTTTTTTTTTTTTTTACCTCCAAACGCCTGTGCAAGGACAAATACAGTGTGATTTACTAAGACTGAAGAGTGCAAAATCTGCCGCAGCTCTGCATAGAAACCAATCAGCTTCCAGGTTTTATTGTCAAAGCCCAATTAAAGAAGCTGAACTGGTTTCTTTGCACAGCTTCACCAGAGGCACTCTCCAGTTTTAGTAAATCGACCCCCATAGACTAACATTGAGGGGTAGAAAAAAAGAGTCACGTGTGTCTTTGACACCCAGTGTGCATGAGGCCTTCACCACTTACGGACCGCCCGCCGTCGTTTTACGTCGCTACTTTGAAGAGGAGTATCGTTGTTATGGCAGCAGCTAGCTACCATAACCTAGGTATCCTCTTCTTCAGAGGGCAGTCCGCTTTCAGATCAAAGTGGTCTCTGCGGAGGATTCGCGGCAAGATCACTTTTATCGGGGACGGGAAAGGGGCCCCCCACTCCTGCCGCGCTCCGGTGCCCTCCGACGCTTACAGGAGACGTCGGTAGCGGCGGAGGCGATCTGGTTCTTCTACCTGTTAGGCATGGAGACGAGTGAGGAGAAGATGGCCCCCACCCGTCTCTATATCATTGCAGGGATAAAGGGATCGGGAGCCTGGTCCCCAACCAGGTTTCCACAAGGACATAGGGGAAATTGGACTATCGCGGTACAGTAAGGCAATAAAATTCAAATGTATAACAAATATCAAAATAATGCAAAAGTTTTATTGATACAGAGAAAATGATGTTACAAGTTAAAACATGATAGCAGTTCATATATATCACCAAAATATTTAACCCCAGATGCGGAGGATCACAGTGGGACAACTGATCACGGATAACATCTCA
The DNA here is from genome assembly GCA_037952835.1 of Lithobates septentrionalis. Taxonomy (NCBI): domain Eukaryota; kingdom Metazoa; phylum Chordata; class Amphibia; order Anura; family Ranidae; genus Lithobates; species Lithobates septentrionalis. The sequence goes on from JBBDGP010003751.1 coordinate 171,465, forward strand.
ACTAGTTTTGCGGACTGTAGCCGCTTCGTCAGGAGGGTATATATAATTTAATTAACAGATGATCAAAGAATGTAGTTGCCCAAAGGCATAAACAATGAAAAACTATTGATACGGCATATCAATTTGACAAAATTTGTTTAGATAAAGGGGGAAGAGCAAGGCTGCTTACCCGTATCCCGGCAGGCACACAGCTTCTGAACGCATTTTTTGGGGTTCCAAAAAAAGCCTCTAAACGAAACTGCCTAGAAACGACTATAAACGACCCTGTGTACATGTACTGATAAGATAACATAGAGGAGAGTCCAGGAGCAGTTGAAAAAAATGCCCAACTGCTCCTAAACGTCCGTTTACCAGCAGCAGTGTACATGAGGCCTTAAACTCCCTGTGACTGCCTATTTTTAGATGATGTCATCAGTCTGCTGCAGGCAGGAAGAAGCGTTTGCTCAGTCTCCTCTACCCCACTGTCCAGTGTGCAACATTGTAACTTTGTATCAAGTCAGTGTGGGGTTGATTTACTAAAACTGGAGAGTGCAAAATCTGGTGCAGCTGTGCATGGCAGCCAATCAGCTTCTAACTTCAGTTCTTTCAATTAAGCTTTGACAAAAAAAAAGGAAGCTTATTGGATTCTATGCAGAGCTGCACCAGATGTTGCACTCTCCAGTTTTAGTAAATCAACCCTTGTGTCATAACTCAGTTATCCATCTTCTAGACAGGGATTAGCCTCTTCAAAACATAATTTTCATGACGATTTGGGTCATGTGTGTCCACTGCGATGGATGGGGCTAAAAGCAGTGGATAGGAAAACTCGCCATGCTACAATCGGATCTGTTCTGTTCTAGGAATCTTTCATTTAAAGAACAGAAAATTTTCTGTTAACAATGTTTCAATGTTTCCTCAAAGTTCTTTTGAAGAAAGGATTAGTAGAATTCCTGCACAATGTTACCCTTATGACAAGTCCCTTTAAGTTTAGGAACCAATTCACCCAAACAGTATGTGTGCTTTGGTGTCTACTTACACGTGATGTTACACTGTTAGCTGGGTTTAATAAAAGAAACCCATCCATCCAAATCAACCAAAAGAAAAAAAAAGAGTTGATCCAAAGGAAGGCAACCCCCCCTCATAAAGCATGGTCCAACCTGCTCCAACAGGAATAAAGTTCTTTCCTGATCCCAAGGGCAAATGTATTCTCTCTGGGGGTTTAATTACCTGCCACAACCCCCAACCCCTTTACCAGTGCCCACCAACTAATCGGCATGTTGGTTTTAACAGAAATCCTAATCTTCCCTAATTGTGTGGTCACGTGACCCCTGGGTTCCAAGTTTCAAAGTGAGTCCTTCTTCAGATGCCCCTTTAAGGATGAGATAGACACTTCCCGTTTGGATGTCCATCGGTGATGTCCTCAAGACTCCAGAAGACTGCACAGTGGGAGCTATCACAACAATGGGATCAGTTGGCGTTGGAATACAATGCTGGATTGCCGGTCCATACATTTAGAAGAGGTGGCAAGTAACATGTGACAAAGGACGTGGGTGGTGGCAGGGTTGGTGGTGTTTAACTTTGCAGGAGATGGTCTTTAATTCTAATTTATTTACCCACATATTCTTTGGCTTGAGGTGACCACATACTGTTCTTGGATGAAGAACTCCTAATCTGCCATTATTGTTCTAAAAAACTTCTAATCTCACCTAAAATATGGGGTCATGTGACACAACGGGTCCAGACTCTTTTCTTTTTCAAACTGCAGATTGGGAGAATCCTTCTTCACTGGCATCTATCACTGTCTGGGTGGCATGGACACTTCCTATTGCAATCAGTGATAGGCATTAGACACTTCCCATCTGAATCAGTAATGGACATTATCCATGAGTGGAGTCCTCAAGACACCAGAAGGGTACATGTTGTGAGACATTAAAAAAAGGGGGCTAGTTGGGATGGGAGAATCCTTCTTCACTCACTGGCCTCTATCACTGTTTGGGTGGCAGGGACACTTTCCATTGGAATCAGTGATGAATATTGGATACTTCCCATCTGAATCGGTAATGGACATTGTCTATCAGTGGGGTCCTCAAGGTACCAGAAGGAAAGCCGGTGTGAAGCATCATACCAAGGGGACTGGTTGGCATGGGCACAGATTGCATATTACAAAAAGGGGGCTAGTTGGCATGGAAGAATTATTTGGTGGCCTCCATCACTGCCATGGTGGCATGGACATTTCCCATTGCAATCAGTGATGGACACTGGACATTTCCCATCTGAATCAGTAATGGACTTTGTCCATTAGTGGCCTCCTCAAGACACCTGCAGGCTACATGGTGGGAGACATTACAAAAAGGGGGCTTGTTGGCATGGGAGAATCCTTCTTCACTGGCCTCTATCACTGTTTGGGTGACTGGGACACTTTCCATTGGAATCAACTGGTTGGCATGGGCACAGATTGCAGCTTTTGGAAGAAGTTCCGGCAGTGGACTCAGGACTATGGACTAGGTGGGTAAAAATGTGGTTTAAAATTTCTATTTAAGAAAAAAATGAGTGGGGGTGAAATACGGTAGAGCTTGGGGTACACTTTTACAGGAGATGGGCTAATTCCAATTCCTTTACCCACATATTATTTGGCTTCAGGTGACTGCGTATTATCCTTAGCTGCAGAACTCCTAATGTGAACACTTGCCCTGAGTCAATGACTCAAAAAGTATTGAAGACAGAGGATCAGAATGACAGTCAAGCGACTAGTACTTAAAGAACAGCAGCCTACATAGCTCCTTCCTGACTGGTTGATGGTTCTCCCTCAGCGCTGGGCCAAAGAAAAGGCAGAAAATATGGCCACCTTGGGCACTTCAGCAGTATGGGGGGTGGGGGACTCAAAAAAGACAGGAAATGCAATATATGTTGCTAAAATATTTCAGCACTTATGGGAGGGAGGCACAGTTTGGCCTTTTTGCATTGAGTGCTAAAGGGCCTTGTCCCAACACAGCGACCCCCTCCGTGAAAGTTACCATTAGAGATGAACGTGGGTTCAATGTGAACCCATGTTTGGCCAAACCCAGAAGGAAGCTGTCAGTGCTGGACCAATCAAATGTGGCCGAGGGGTTCCCCGGCCCACAGCTGCTTGTACACATAGGGATAGGGATACTCATGACGTTGTTGACCTAATAGGTGGCCATGGCATCATTGACCCAATATATTACATCATTGACCTAATATGTGACATCATTGACCTAATATGTGGCCACAGCATCATTGAACTAATCATTAACATCGTTGACCTAATATGTGACAGCGTTGACCTAATAAGTGGCCACGTCATCATTGACCTAATATGTGACATTGTTGACCTAAATTGTGGCCATGGCAGCACTGAACTAATATGTGACATCAATGACCTAATATGTGACATCATTGACCTAATATGTCGCCATGGCATCATTGACATCGTTGACTTAATCATTGACATCGTTGACCTACTATGTGACAGTGTTGACCTAATCATTGACATCGTTGACCTAATATGTGGCCACGGCATCATTGACCAAATATGTGACATAATTGAACTAAATTGTAGCCATGGCATTGCTGACCTAATATGTGACATCAATGACCTATGTGACATCATCGATCTAATATGTGGCCATGTCATCATTGACATTGTTGGCCTAATCATTGATATCGTTGACCTAATATGTGGCCACGGTATCATTGGCCTTATATGTGACATAATTGAACTAAAGTTTAGCCATGGCGTCGCTGACCTAATATGTGACATCATTGATCTAATATGTGGCCATATGGCATCAATGACCCAATATGGGGCCAAATTAAGTCAATGATGTCATCCTTGCCGTACATGCAGCTATGGCCACAATTGATTGCCCCAGCACTAACAGTTTTCTTCTGGGTTAGAGGGATCCCAAGCCGAACTCAAGCTCATCCCTACTTACCCTCACTGCTCCACTCCACCACCATGTTCCCTGCCCAAGGGCGGAGTCATAAACGGCATGGAGTGGCATGGAGGTTCTAGACCTTTTACCCACTCCACCATGACGGTGCTTTTAGGCCAGGCTATTGGCAACTGAGGCCTGAGCATTGCATCATAGCAGAGAGTTGAGAGAGTTAAATACTCTTCCATACCTGCAGATATCACGCTTGAGCTGCAGAGGTTCATGTAACCCCTCTGAAACCCATCTCTGCTGCTGGACACATCTGCAAGCAGCCAGGCAAGACTTTAACTAAAAGACAAAGGTAAACCAAAACCTAAAAAATGTGTTTTGGTATTGTCCTACTGCCCCGATGCACTGGCCACTACATCCCCATGCCTGTATAGCTAATGGTTTTTCATGCATTTTCCTCAAATTTATCTGGACTAGTGACCACCTGGAAAGGGTAACATGGACTCCAGATGGACGTGTGGCATAATTGGGTTGGACGTTCTTGCTTCGTGCCAGCTTTGCCTTTGCAATTAGCTGCAGAAGCCAATAAGTCAGACACCGAGCCCATTAAGAATTTTTTAACAGAGGCCCTGGAACAGTCATCAGATGGCGCGCACACAGAGGGCACGATGGCAGTCTGCGGACGTGCTCGGAGGTTGTGGGTTACGGGAGACAGACAGCATCTGGTTTAAGTGCTTTCAAGACGCCTCCTTGCCGCATCGCAACTGTTGTGCTGGGAACGCACAATATGGGCTGCCATACTGCACTGTGCCCGCTCGTCATGTCATCTTATGGAGCTCACAATCCAACTTGAGCGAATAACTGCTCACATATGTCCGCTTTATACTTTTCTAACAGCCACCCTTTGGAAGCATACTCAATTCAATAGACGTGCTCACAGCTCGGAGCGGCTGGCATGAATTCACAAATCACCATTCATCTACCAAGGCAGTACAACATTATTATTTTGAGAAAAATTTGCTGTAAGAACGAGTAAAAACATGAGTAGGAACTATTCCTAAACCATTCAATGTATAAATTCAGACTATACGCCCATCAATAGGTCGTTTTAGGTTTTCGATAGTGTAGGGAAGACTTAAATCCGACCTCTGACCTTGCCTTCAGTCTTGCATAGTTGCACAGGCTCTTCTCCTGGACTAAAATTGCTCAAACGTTGCAATTTCACAGCACACTGTGAGCTTCTCACAATGTGCATTAGAAGCTGCAGAAAGTCAGATAGAACCCACCACTTATCCAGCATCATCTATCCCTCAGCCTTACTGTCCCTGGCCTGCCCCTTTCATTCATTTCTTTTAACCATTTAAGCTCAGCATTAGTTACCCAGGGTGGTCTGCATGCAATGACCACTCCTGGTGGGCTGACAGCCACCTATCAAGGCATATTGATATTTCCATAAGTCCTTCTAAGAGCCCCTCCATCGGGGATGAGGACTCTTGAGAGGATGTTTTCAGGAAGCTATGCACAGCACCCCGCTGACCCTTTCCACCAGTGATGGACTCCAAGGGTATTGGACTCCATGGGTCCAGAGAGTGGCATCCAAGGGGAAGCGTAGCCTCCTCTGAAGATTGGACTCTAAAAAGATGTGTAGCCTCCACAGTGGAGAGAAATGTAAAAGGAGGTGTAATCTCCTCAGAGATTTGGACTCCAAGGGTAGGTATAGTCTTCACAGAACACTGAAGTCTAACGGGAGGTGTAATCTCCACAGGGGAGTGGACTCTAATGGGAGGTACAGTCTCCTCAGAGGAGTGGATTCTAAGGGGATGTTTAGGTTCCTCTGTGGAGTGGACTCAGTAGGTCTAGTTACTTCAGAGGAGTAGACTCTAAGGGAGGTGTAGGCTCCTCAGAGGAGTGGTGTCCAGGGTTTGTTGTAGTCTCCTCAGAGGAATGGACTCCAAGGATAGGTGTAGTCTCCTCAGAGGAGTGGAGTCTAAGGGGAGGTGTAGTCTCCTTAAAGGAGTGGATTCAAAGGGGAGGCGTAGTCTCCTGAGAGGAGTGGATTCTAAGGGGAGCTGTAGTGTCCTGAGAGTAGTAGATTCTAAGAGGAGGTGTAGTCTTCTCAAAGGAGTGGAGTCTAAATGTAGGTGTAGTCACCTGAAAGAAGTGGATTCTAAAAGGATGTGTAGTCTCCTGAAAGAAGTGGATTCTAAGGGGAGGTGTAGTATCCTGAGAGGGGTGGATTCTAAGGGGAGGTGTAGTCTCCTGAGAGGGGTGGATTCTAAGGGGAGGTGTAGTCTCCTGAGAGGGGTGGATTCTAAGGGGAGGTGTAGGCTCCTGAGAGGAGTGGTTTCTAAGGGGAGGTGTAGTCTCCTCAGAGGAGTGGATTCTAAGGGGAGGTGTAGTCTCCTCAGAGAAGTGGATTCTAAGGGGAGGTGTAGTCTCCTCAGAGAAGTGGATTCTAAGAGGAGGTGTAGTTTTCTCAAAGGAGTGGAGTTTAAAGGTAGGCATAGTCTCCTGAGAGGAGTGGATTCTAAGGAGAGGTGTAGGCTCCTGAGAGGAGTAGATGCTAAGAGGAGGTGTAGTCTCCTCAGAGGAGTGGCCTTAAAGAGAGATGTAGGCTCCTCTGTGAAGTGGATTCTAAAAGTAGACAAGGCATAGTTACCTCAGAGGAGTAGACTCTAAGGGAGGTGTAGTCTCCTCAGAAGAGTGGACTCTAATGCCCTGTACACACAATAGGATTTTCCAACAACAAATGTTGGATGTGAGCTTGTTGTCGGAAAGTCCAACCGTGTGTAGGCTCCATAGAACATTTGTTGACAGAATTTCCGCCAACACATGTTTGAGAGCAGGTTCTCAAATTTTCCGACAACAAAACTTCCAACACTCCTAAACCTTGTGGACGGCCTTCCCAGAACAGTTTAACCACTTCAATACCAGGCACTTAGACACCTTCCCGCCCAGCCCAATTTTCAGCTTTCAGCGCTGTCACAATTTGAATGACAATTGCGCGGTCATGCCACACTGTACCCAAACAAATTTTTTATCATTTTGTTCCCACAAATAGAGCTTTCTTTTGGTGGTATTTGATCCCCTCTGCGGTTTTTATTTTTTGCGCAACAAATAAAAAAAGACATAAAATTTTGAAAAAAAACAAGTTTTTCTTTGTTTCTGTTAAAATTTTTTGTAAATGAGTACGTTTTCTTCTTCAATGACGGGCACTGATATGGCTGCACTGACGGGCACTGATACGGCGGCACTGATGGGCACCGATGAGGTGGCACCAATGAGGTGGCACTGATGAGGTGGCACTGACGGGCACTGATGATGGGCACTGATAGGTGGCACTGATGCGCACTGATAGGTGGCACTAATGGGCACTGATAGGTGGCACTGGTAGTTGGCACTGATGGGCACTGATAGGTGGCACCGATGGGCACTGATAGGCGGCACTGATGGGCACTCGTAGGTGGCATTGATGGGCACTCGTAGGTGGCGTTGATGGGTAGTTATGGGTGGCACTGATAGTTGGCACAGATGGGCACGGATGGGCACTGATAGGTGGGCACAGATGGGCACAGATGGGCACTGACAGGTGGCACCGATGGACACTGATGGGTGGCACTGATGATTCTGATTGATGGCAGTGATGCCCCTAAGTGTGGCATTGCTGGGCATCACTGCAACATAATTGTGCCAATCAGTGCCCATTTGTGGGCACTGATTGGCACAGATTTGGCACTGACTGGGCACATGTGGATGGCCATGGGGTACATACCTGGCCATCCACATGTTTCCCTTCCCTGGTGGTCCTAGTGGCGATCACTGGTGGTCCAGTGTGGTGATCTGCGGGGGGGCTGCGCTGATAAACAATCAGCGCAGACCCCCCCTGCCAGGAGAGCCGCCGATCGGCTCTCCTCTACTTGCGTCTGTCAGACGCGAGTGAGGAAGAGCCGATCAACGGCTCTTCCTATTGACAGCGTGATCAGCCGTGATTGGACACGGCTGATCACGTGGTAAAGACCCTCCGCCGGAGGCTCTTTACCAAGATCGGTGTAGCGGTGTGTCAGACTGACACACCGATCCACCGATCGCCGCGATGCGCGCGGCGGCATGTTATCCTGAAGGACGCCATATGACGCCCAGTCAGGATAACTGAACCACCGCCCGGCTGTCAATCCGCTATAGGCCGGGCGGGAAGTGGTTAAGCTGTTATAGCTGCAAAGGGTGGGCCAACTCAATATTGAACCCTACGGACTAAGACTGGGATGTCATTAAAGTTCATGTGCGTGTAAAGGCAGGCGTCCCAATACTTGTGACAGTATAGTGTGTGTATGTCTAAAAAAAGTTATACATAAAATAAATTGAACCAAAAGGTCTCCAGTTCCCCTTTAAGTGGCTGTGTGTGGATCCAGTGGGCCGGGACCCCGGAGTTCCTGGCGGACCATTCTGAGGGTTTTGCTGTTTATAGGTGACAGAAAACCCGTGAATGCCGTCCAGAACAGCGGTAGCCCAGTGTGAAAACAAGGAGCCGATTACAGAGTGACACATGGCACCGGGCCGCATTTTTTAATTGGAGTTTATATGACGGTGGAAAGCGTTGCCTCAAAACAAAACACAGCATTTCGGGAAAGTGTAAAAAATGACGATGACAAAGTCTTTCTATTTAAAGTTGAAGTTTCATCTGCTTAGATTTTGCCTTCCCTGGTCCCCCCCCCCTCCTCCACCACCAACATGCTAATAAAATAAAAAAATGAACCCTTTCCCCTTTTATCACACACCTTATTTTGGACCCAGGGATGTCATTATTTGGTCTCTGGGCTTCTCTATGAAATGCAGGCAGATCGAGGCTGGTGGGAGGAGCCAGCAGGTCGCTGTACGTCGCTTCCCGGAAACATCCCATCACCCTGCCTCAGTACCCCTCTTGAAAGCCCTTCCCCCCGATACAAGCAGTGGGCTGGGTCTTGGGAGGAATGATGCAGTTATAAAATGCCTTGACGGGTGGACGTCAGTGTGGAGGAGTGGGCGTTCCTAGGAGGCCCCCTAAACGTCAGCATGGCAGAATGACCCATGTGATTTTATGCAGAGCTATTGGTCCTGTGAAGCTACATGTACAATTATTCTGTGCAAATGGGGGGCAAAAACAATAAAAAAAGAATGTTATTAGACTATTTTCTCTCCAGGTCGAATGTTTATCTTCGTACAGAATAGAGTATAACAAGAAAATAGTGTATGGAGAGAGGAAGATGGAACGCCACACTCCGGAGAAACAGGATGAAAGCTGACCCAGCCCGACACCTCATCTGGCACGATTCCGACGCGTTTCGTCACACACACACACACACACACACACACACACACACACACACACACACACACACACACACACACAGGGCTTAGTCATAGGGACTCCACGACTAAGCCCTGTGGGTGAGGTGAAACGTGTCGGGGATGTATCCCGCCCTTGACAAGTTTCGCCATGCTCACAGGGCTTAGTTATAGGGACCTCCTCTATGACTAAGCCCTGTGGGCGGGCAAAACATGCCGGAGGCGTGTCCTGGGAGGAGTCGGGCTGAAGCTGCTTCACCTGAGTGTGGCATTCCAACTTCCTCTCCCCACATATGTATGTAGAGCCGGGACTGGCCCTCCTAACGGTGGCACCTGCATCCAGCGTGGGTCACCAGAACATTACAGGGTGACTGCTTGGAGCAGCACCCAAAGTGTGCAAAGTCTAAGAAAATACTGCATTATGGCCACTTGATAAGTATTTATTTCCTATGATCATCAGCTCCATCTAGTGGAGGCTGAGGCTGCTTTTCACTATTTGATACACATTGTGGTGATGGTGTGCGGCGTATAGCTCCATCTAGTGGTTATAATGAGGTATTTTTCTGATACACATTAAGGTGATGATGTGCGGCATATTGCTCCATCTAGTGGCCATAATGGGGTATTTTCCTGACACACATTAAGGTGATGGTGTACGGCGTATAGCTCCATCTAGTGGCCATAATGGGGTATTTTCCTGACACACATTAAGGTGATGGTGTGCGGTATGTAGCGCCATCTAGAGGCCATAAAGAGGTATTTTCCTGACACACATTAAGGTAATGGTGTGTGGCGTAAGAGTCCATCTGGAGGCCATAATGGGGTATTTTCCTGATACACATTAAGGTGATGGTGTGCAGCGTATTGCTCCATCTAGTGGCCATAATGGGGTATTTTCCTGATACACATTAAGGTGATGGTGTGCAGCGTATTGCTCCATCTAGTGGCCATAATGAGGTATTTTCCTGATTCGCTCTATTCTGTACAAAAGAACAACATTCATCCCGCAGATAATAAAAAGGGCAATAACATTTGATTTTGCCCCTGTTTGCACAGAACGAATGCACATGTCAGGGCGAATAGCTCTGCAGTTTTTATTTTGGAAATACGCCCATTTATGTATTCCTAATAAAAGGTGGAGAGGCCCCCCCCCCCCCCCGGGATTTCTGGTGACTTCTTCATGACGGGGGGGGGGGGTCTCAGGCAGAGGAATTGCTGGCTAATCCAGTGAGAGTTGCACAGTGCTGATAAGTGGAGGAAGTTTTACCAGACAGTTTAATCCCCTCATTTCCTGTCCTGTAATCAGGACCTGACTGATGCCTCCAAATTAGAACCACACCGCGCTCTGCTTCGGATTTAGGACAGGTGAACGCAAGTCGGCCAGAAAAAAAAAAAGCACTTCCTTTTTCTTTTGCTTTTATCCATTCATTTTTTTCCCACGTCTTCCTATGGACAGATATATATATATATATATATATATACAGTAAATACACAGTATGTTGGGTATCTTTTCTTTGAACCTCAAAAGACCTCCAACATGATCCACCATAATACAGACCAGAGATGAACTCCGGGCAACTTAATATACAGATGACATACATACTGTACAGTGCCTTGAAAAAGTATTCATACCCCTTGAAATTTTCCACATTTTGTCATGTTACAACCAAAAAACGTAAATGTATTTTATTGGGATTTTATGTGATAGACCAACACAAAGTGACACATAATTGTGAAGTGGAAGGAAAATGATAAATGGTTTTATACATTTATTTTACAAATATGTGAAAAGTGTGTGTGTGTGTGTGGGGGGGGGGGGGGCATTTGTATTCAGCCCCCTTTAATCTGATACCCCTAACTAAAATCTAGGGGAACCAATTGCCTCCAGAAGTCACCTAATTAGTAAATAGAGTCCACCTGTGTGTAATTTAATCTCAGTATAAACACAGCTGTTCTGTGAAGCCCTCAGAGGTTTGTTAGAGAACCTTAGTGAACAAACAGCATCATGAAGTCCAAAGAACACACCGGACAGGTCAGGGATAAAGTTGTGGAGAAGTATAAAGCAGGGTTTGGTTATAAAAAAAAATCTCCCAAGCTCTGAACATCTCACGGAGCTCTGTTCAATCCATCATCGGAAAATGACGTTCATTAGCTTGTTTTGGGGGTTGGTGAAACTGAGGTGTCCCCATAGAGAAGAGGTTGGCTGACTGTGTCCATGACGTTCCTTATAGTTTAAGCCCCGAAGGAGAAGGTATTTTGTCTTCTGAAACGCGTTGGTGTTATTCTTAAGCAATGTTTTGTAAGCCTGTTTTGGGGGGGTTGATATAACGGAGGTGTCAGCGTGTCCTCATAGAGAAAGGGTTGGCTGACTGTGTCCAATGTGTTCCTTATATTTTAAGCCCTGAGAACCGCTTCCCACCACCTGCAGTCCTGTGGGGTTTTTTCTGCATCAAAAACGCATTGGATAGTAGGTTATATGGTTTCCATTGGCATAGTTCACACCAGTGCATTCAGTTCCAGTGCGTTCCGTTTCCAGAAAAAAAAGTACAACATGCTGCATTTTTTTCTACACTAAAATGTACTGGAACGCATCAAAAATGCATCAAAAACGCACCAGTTGCACATTTCCTTATTTTTTTTTCCGTGGGGCGCATATACATGTATCTCCTATTGTACACAGAGACTGGGGTCTTGTCAGGGCTGGGCTCAGCCCTTCTTTCTGTCAGCTGTCGGTTAATTGGCAGCTCCTATCTCTCTCCACAGTTACTCAGCTGTTGATGATATCCTGCTCGTCAGTCCTGCCTACTTAAGCCGTCCAGTCCAGAGGATCTCTGCCTACTCATTGGTCAACAACATCACAAGAAACATCTCCTGCGTTCCTGTTTAAAGACAGGCTTTGCTGACATCCCTTCCGGCTCCAGATCCTGCTTGCTGCTCCACTACATTGATCCCTGACTTCTGGCTTGGCTGACTATCCGTTCCGGTTACTGAACTTTGGCTATGTTTTGACTACGTTTGTTCCTTTTACTAAACAAGTGTGATTTAACTGTACTTCTGTCTCGGTCTGGTTTCATGGTTTCTGACAGATCTCACCGACAGCCCCTTGGGCCCCATACTAACAATCGGGACCTGGAACTTCCGATTCCGGGTCACCTGTTTGCTGTGGTAGCCTCAGATTGGCTACCACAGTGATCAATCGCTGCGAGCCCCTGTGTGTTTCTCTCTCTGTGAATGGAGAGGAAAGATACATTGTATCTCTCTTTCTCCTTGCAGAGAGAAAAAAAAAGTGTAGGTAAAATAAAAAATAAAAAAATAAAAAAAATAAATATATAATAAAAAATAAAGGAAAAAATAAAGAAGAAATAGCTAGATAAAGGTTTGATCGTGGTCAGTGCCAGGGTTAGTGTTTGGGTCAAGGGTCAGGGTCAAAGGTCAAGGTCTATATATTTTGGGGAGGATTTACAGCTACATTTTAAAGTAAATTTTCTTTTTTATTTGAGTCACTGACCGATTTCCATTTAAAAATACAAGTGGCCTGGCTGTCTTACTAATCCAGTAGCTTCAGTCAGTGCCGGGACATGGTTACCCAGCGCCCATGGCAGAGATGCCAAACCACCCCCCCTTTCCCTTACATTCCTGTAGAGTTAGGGTCAGGGCCCCCCCCATCCCTGCAATAAACCAATGCACCCAGGGCAGCCGCCCCTCCTGCCCACCCCTTGTCCCAGCCCTGGTCACAGTACTTACTGAGTCTCCAACTTATCGCAATCTGAAAATGCTTGTGTCCTGGCCGTCAGGCTGGGCCAGCAGCTCCAGTACTTTCTAAGCCACTGACCGATCTCCATATGAAAAATGCAAGCGGCCTGGCTGTCCTACTAATCCAGTAGCTTCAGTACTTACTGAGTCGCTGAAGTATCTACATCTAAAAATGCTTGTGTCCTGGCTGTCAGGCTAACCCCACAGCTCCAGGACTTCCTGAAAATGCCATTTCCAGGCTGTCTTGATAATCCAGCAGCTACAGTACTTACTGAGTCACTCACTTATCTCTGTCTAAAAATGCTAGCTTCCTGGCTGTCAGGCTAGGCCAGCCACTCCAGTACTTCCTGAGTTACTGGCTGATCCTCATCTGAAAATGCAAGTTGCCTGGCTGTCTTACTAATCCAGTAGCTTCAGTACATACTGAGTCCCCGCTTTATCTTCTTTTAAAAATGCTTGTGTCCTGGCTGTCAGACTAACCCCACAATTCCAGTACTTCCTGAGTCACTGAACAATCTCCTCCTGAAAATGCTTGTGTCCTGGCTGTCAGGCTTACCCGGCAGATCCAGGACTCCCCAAGTCACTGACCGATTTACATCTGAAAATGTTAGTGCAATGGCTGTTTTACTAATCCAGTAGCTTCAGTACTTTCTAAGCCACTGACCGATCTCCATATGAAAAATGCAAGCGGCCTGGCTGTCCTACTAATCCAGTAGCTTCAGTACTTACTGAGTCGCTGAAGTATCTACATCTAAAAATGCTTGTGTCCTGGCTGTCAGGCTAACCCCACAGCTCCAGGACTTCCTGAAAATGCCATTTCCAGGCTGTCTTGATAATCCAGCAGCTACAGTACTTACTGAGTCACTCACTTATCTCTGTCTAAAAATGCTAGCTTCCTGGCTGTCAGGCTAGGCCAGCCACTCCAGTACTTCCTGAGTTACTGGCTGATCCTCATCTGAAAATGCAAGTTGCCTGGCTGTCTTACTAATCCAGTAGCTTCAGTACATACTGAGTCCCCGCTTTATCTTCTTTTAAAAATGCTTGTGTCCTGGCTGTCAGACTAACCCCACAATTCCAGTACTTCCTGAGTCACTGAACAATCTCCTCCTGAAAATGCTTGTGTCCTGGCTGTCAGGCTTACCCGGCAGATCCAGGACTCCCCAAGTCACTGACCGATTTACATCTGAAAATGTTAGTGCAATGGCTGTTTTACTAATCCAGTAGCTTCAGTACTTACTGAATCCCCACCTTACCCCCATCTAAATATGCTAGTGTCCTGGCTGTCAGGCTAATTCAGCAGCTCCGGTACTTCCTAAGTCCCTGCTTTATCTCTATCTAAAAAATGCTAGTGTCCTGGCTGTCAGGCTTACTCCACTGCTCCAGTATTTACTAAGTCACTGACCGATCTCCATAAGAAAAATACCAGTGGCCTGGCTGTCTTAATAATCCAGTAGCTTCAGTAATTACTGAATCCCTGGGCCTTACCTCCATCTAAAAATGCTAGTGTCCTGTCTGTCAGGCTAATTCAGCAGCTCCAGTACTTCCTAAGTCACTGACATACTAACTCCACATGAAAATGCAAGTGGCCTGGCTGTCTTACTAATCCAATAGCTTCAGTACTTACCGAGTCACCGACGAATCTACATCTAAAAATGCTTGTGTCCTGGCTGTCACGCTAACCCAGCAGCTCCAATACTTTCCGAGTCACTTACTGATCCCCATCTAAAAATGCAATTTCCTGTCTGTCTTGATAATCCAGCAGCTCCAGTATTCCCTGAGTCGCTATTCGATCATCATTTGAAAAATACACGTGGCCTGGCTGTCGTGATAATCCAGCAGCTTCGGTGCTTACCGAGTCACCAGCTTATCCCTGTCTAAAAATGCTCGTGTCCTGGCTGTCAGGTTAGGCCGGACACTCCAGTACTTCCTGAGTTGCTGACCGATCTTCATCTGGAAATGCAAGTTGCCTGGCTGTCATGCCAATCCAATGGCTTTATTTCTTGCTGACCCGGAGCAAGTATGCGGATCTGCAGTTTCGCTGTCCGCGTCAGTAACGCAAAAAAGTGCCGAAGCCAGAAAAAAGCCAGGTAGCTGGCATTTTCCAAGCAGCCTGCTTCTTTCATGACAGGTGCTCTTTATCCTGAAGATGTTCCGAACTCCAACCCAACCCCCCCCCCCACTCAGATGTTTGTGAACCCCCCCCCTCCCCCCCGTTTTAATTCACCCCGTGCCATGCCGCTTAGCGGGAGCGGAAAACGAAAGCCGTCAGGGGCTCGGGGAAGCCAACGCTTAATATATGTAATAACAGGAGACATCAAACGCACGCCAAATGAAAGCCGCGTTCACCTCCTTCTGCCCGGTTTACGTAAATAAATATCGGCAGCCACCGGCCAGCGACAGCGCTGATTCTCATCATTGTTCTGCGGCGGAGGGGAAGAGGGGGGGGGGGGGAAATGTTTTAATATGATCCAGATAAGGGAACGCAAGAAAGAATAACACAGCTGCGGTTATCGCACAATTTAATAGCAGACCGGAGACCAGGCAGCCCCCCGATTGGTTTACACGATGGGGCCTTTGGGAAGACATTCTGCTGCACAAAAAGTTACGCCGATAACAATACAATACGCCGGAGAGGGCGAGACGGCGCGCGATTCTAACGCGTCATTCGCCAAACAGAAACCTCCAATGGAGGATTCAAAGTGTATGGAAGACGGAATAACGGACGTCCCCCGAAATCGAATCTGCCTGGATTTGGTTCTTCCTTCCCACTTCATCAACACAATAATGAAATGATAAAATACATGCTCTACATACATGACATTCCTTATTCTGGATTCACGTCACTGGGTCTCTGTGCTTCTCTATACCAGTGGCCTCCAAACTGCGGCCCTTTGCGTGTCTTTATCCGGCCCTTGGGAATTTCTCACACATATATGAAGCGCTATTCCTCCCACTGATGTAGACAATGGGGCACTATTCCTCCCACTGACACCAATGATGGGGCACTATTCCTCCCACTGACACCAATGATGGGGCACTATTCCTCCCACTGACACCAATGATGGGGCACTATTCCTCCCACTGACACCAATGATGGGGCACTATTCCTCCCACTGACACCAATGATGGGGCACTATTCCTCCCACTGACACTAATGATGGGGCACTATTCTGCCAACTGACACCAATGATGGGGCACTATTCCACCCACTGATACCAATGATGGAGAACTATTCCTCCCACTGACACCAATGATGGGGCACTATTCTTCTAACTGATACCAATGATGGGGTACTATTCCTTCAACTAACACCAATGATGGAGCACTATTCCTCCCACTGACACCAATGATGGGGCACTATTCCTCCTAATAACACCAATGAAGGGGCACTATTCCTCCCACTGATACCAATGATGGGGCACTATTCCTTCAGCTAGTACCAATGATGGGGCACATTCTTCCCACTAATACCAATGCTGGAGCACTATTCCCTCCACCGACACCAATGATGGGGCACTATTCCTTCCACTGACACCAATGATGGGGCACTATTCCTCCCACTGACACCAATGATGGGGCACTATTCCTCCCACTGACACCAATGATGGGGCACTATTCCTCCCACTGACACCAATGATGGGGCACTATTCCTCCCACTGACACCAATGATGGGGCACTATTCCTCCCACTGACACTAATGATGGGGCACTATTCTGCCAACTGACACCAATGATGGGGCACTATTCCACCCACTGATACCAATGATGGAGAACTATTCCTCCCACTGACACCAATGATGGGGCACTATTCTTCTAACTGATACCAATGATGGGGTACTATTCCTTCAACTAACACCAATGATGGAGCACTATTCCTCCCACTGACACCAATGATGGGGCACTATTCCTCCTAATAACACCAATGAAGGGGCACTATTCCTCCCACTGATACCAATGATGGGGCACTATTCCTTCAGCTAGTACCAATGATGGGGCACATTCTTCCCACTAATACCAATGCTGGAGCACTATTCCCTCCACCGACACCAATGATGGGGCACTATTCCTTCCACTGACACCAATGATGGGGCACTATTCCTCCCACTGACACCAATGATGGGAGACTATTCCTCCCACTGACACCAATAATGAGGCACTATTCCTCCCACTGACACCAATATTAGGGCACTATTCCTCCCACTGACACCAATGATGGGGCACTATTCCTCCCACTGACACCAATGATAGGGCACTATTCCTCCCACTGACACCAATATTAGGGCACTATTCCTCCCACTGACACCAATGATGGGGCACTATTCTTTCCACTGATACCAATGATGGGGCACTATTCCTCCCATTGACGCCAAAAATAAGGCAGGTAGGTCAACCCAACCATTTCAATGGGCTGCCCTACCTGTGAGAAATGCGGAAAAGTCTATGATATACATGCCAGCTGTCCCAGATTTTCCTGGAACAGTCCTATATTTTGTCCGACCGTCTGTCCCATTGAAGCATTCATTGCCAAGTTCATGGCTGAGAGTGGGCGGTCCCCACATATTTGGAGTTGGGTCTTGGTGGGACCAACCCATGAAGTAGATATGATGGGCAGTCTCAGCATATTTTAGAGAGGGGGTCTGAGTGGGACCAACCCATGAAGAGGGTGATGATTTGGGAGCACCCACCCAGAAAGGGGTTGGGCTATATGCACGCCATATAGGTGGATTTAACAATGGACTATATAAGTATGGTTGGTGGGTATGTGAATGAGCGTTGTCACCCCACGACTGGAGGCGTCTTACTGGCAGGATCAGCAGGTAAAAATAGAAGATAAAAGTCTTAAAGAAAAGAAAACAAATGCAGCAGCCACATCGAAGGACTAGTAAGCAGCAATAGAATACATTTTTACTGGGTTTGGATAAAGCAAAATCTGGTGTCGATGCCATGGACCTGATTTTGGCTGTCGGAAGCCAGGCAAAGAAGGGTTAACGGAGAAACAGGTCTAACCTTTCTTATTGGTCAGCGTTGACCAATGAGAGAGCTACAAACAGGTACTATAGCCAGGCTATGGACATTCAAACATTTACATATTCTTAAAAAGCTTTAAAACGAGCCATCATTTACCCCTGTAGCTGTGGGCATTGTGGCGCAATTCATCATCAAAATTCACAAGAAAGGCCATGAAGTCATTCAAGTGGGGTCTCGGCACTCAGATCCTCTTTTTAACCCCTTATCACCTGCCTTGAAGTCCCTGTAAAAGATTGTCAAGGCCCAGGGGGTGGGAAGGATCGACAATCATGTGATCACTGTGATTGGCTGTCACAGTGGTCACATGATCTGGAGGACGAGAGCTGTCTTTGACAGCAGAGACCGGCCAAGATTCGATCCATCTATGGGCAGGCTGGTTGCACTGAAGTGGATCCTGTCGGATTTTTTTTACTACCGGCGGCTATAGCCACCAGCAGTGACCGATATTTTCTGGAAGGCTCCCCGCCGGCAGAACACAAGTGAAAATCGCATCATCTATCGCAGTTTAGCCCATGGAAAATCAGTGCGGAGTGAAGCTTTTCTGTAAGAAGTTTTTCTATGTATGATGAGATGTCAGGGATGGATTCATACAGACTTATCTATTTTATATCAAAGAGCAATATAGCCGGTCTGGTGATCATTTCTCTTTTCTTTTCAAATCTAATCCGCAGCTCATATGTTTATCCTCAGGATGTATTTTTTCTGCAGCTATTCTTTATATTAGAATTCGGTCTCACCGGCTGTAAAGTAAAGCAGATTCTGTTCAACCCGACCTCCGACCTTCCCATCAGCCCACTGTGAACTGATCTGCCCCCCCCCCTCCCACTGTGGACTGATCTTCCCCCCTCCCACTGTGAACTGATCTGCCCCCCCCCCCTCCCACTGTGGACTGATCTGCCCCCCCCCTCCCACTGTGGACTGATCTTCCCCCCTCCCACTGTGAACTGATCTGCCCCCCCTCCCACTGTGAACTGATCTGCCCCCCCCCCCACTGTGAACTGATCTGCCCCCCCTCCCACTGTGAACTGATCTGCCCCCCCCCCCCCACTGTGAACTGATCTGCCTCCCCCCCACTCTCCCACTGTGAACTGATCTGCCCCCCCACTGTGAACTGATCTGCCCCCCACTCTCCCACTGTGAACTGATATGCCCCCCCTCTCCCACTGTGAACTGATCTGCCCCCCCACTGTGAACTGATCTGCCCCCCTCTGTGAACTGATCTGCCCCCCTCTCCCACTGTGAACTGATCTGCCCCCCCCCCTCTCCCACTGTGAACTGATCTGCCCCCCCCTCTCCCACTGTGAACTGATCTGCCCCCCCTCTCCCACTGTGAACTGATCTGCCCCCCTCTGTGAACTGATCTGCCCCCCTCTCCCACTGTGAACTGATCTGCCCCCCCTCTCCCACTGTGAACTGATCTGCCCCCCCCCCTCTCCCACTGTGAACTGATCTGCCCCCCTCTCCCACTGTGAACTGATCTGCCCCCCACTCTCCCACTGTGAACTGATCTGCCCCCCCCTCTCCCACTGTGAACTGATCTGCCCCCCCACTGTAAACTGATCTGCCCCCCCTGCTGTGAACTGTGATCTGCCCCCCTTACTGTAAACTGATCTGCTCCCCCACTGTGAACTGATCTGCCCCCCCACTGTGAACTGATCTGCCCCCCCACTCTCCCACTGTGAACTGATCTGCCCCCCCACTGTGAACTGATCTGCCCCCCACTCTCCCACTGTGAACTGATCTGCCCCCCCACTCTCCCACTGTGAACTGATCTGCCCCCCCCCCACTGTGAACTGATCTGCCCCCCCCCCACTGTGAACTGATCTGCCCCCCACTCTCCCACTGTGAACTGATCTGCCCCCCCACTCTCCCACTGTGAACTGATCTGCCCCCCACTCTCCCACTGTGAACTGATCTGCCCCCCCACTGTGAACTGATCTGCTCCCCCTCTCCCACTGTGAACTGATCTGCCCCCCCCCCCCCCCACTGTGAACTGATCTGCCCCCCTCTGTGAACTGATCTGCCCCCCTCTCCCACTGTGAACTGATCTGCCCCCCACTGTAAACTGATCTGCCCCCCCCCCCCCGCTGTGAACTGATCTGCCCCCCTTACTGTAAACTGATCTGCTCCCCCACTGTGAACTGATCTGCCCCCCCCCCCCGACTGTGAACTGATCTGCCCCCCCACTGTGAACTGATCAGCCCCCCCCTCTCCCACTGTGAACTGATCTGCCCCCCCACTCTCCCACTGTGAACTGATCTGCCCCCCCACTGTGAACTGATCTGCCCCCCACTCTCCCACTGTGAACTGATCTGCCCCCTACTGTGAACTGATCTGCCCCCCACTCTCCCACTGTGAACTGATCTGCCCCCCCCCCCGACTGTGAACTGATCTGCCCCCCCCACTGTGAACTGATCAGCCCCCCACTCTCCCACTGTGAACTGATCTGCCCCCCACTCTCCCACTGTGAACTGATCTGCCCCCCTACTGTGAACTGATCTGCCCCCCACTCTCCCACTGTGAACTGATCTGCCCCCCCCCACTGTGAACTGATCTGCCCCCCCCCCCCACTGTGAACTGATCTGCCCCCCCCACTGTGAACTGATCTGCCCCCCCCCCACTGTGAACTGATCTGCTCCCCCCCCACTGTGAACTGATCTGCCCCCCACTCTCCCACTGTGAACTGATCTGCCCCCCCCCCCACTGTGAACTGATCTGCCCCCCCCCACTGTGAACTGATCTGCCCCCCACTGTGAACTGATCTGCCCCCCACTGGGAACTGATCTGCCCCCACAGTGAAATGATCTGCCTCCCCACTGTGAACTGATCTGCCCCCCCCCCCCCACTGGGAACTGATCTGCCCCCACAGTGAAATGATCTGCCTCCCCACTGTGAACTGATCTGCCCCCCCCCCACTGTGAACTGATCTGTCCCCCCCCCACTGTGAACTGATACGTCCCCCCCCCCACTGTGAACTGATCTGCCCCCCACCGTTAACTGCTCTGCCCCCCCCACTATAAACTGATCTGCCCCTCACTGTGAACTGATCTGCCCCTTTACAATGAACTGATCTGCTAACCATTGTGAACTGATCTGTCCCCCCCCCACCCCGAATCAGTCTGCCCCTTTACTGTGAATCAATCTGTCCCCCACAGTGAACTGATCTGCTCCCGCTGTAAACCGATCCGTTCCTCACAGTGAACCGATCTGCCCCCCACTGTGAATTGATCTGCCCCCCTCCTGTGAATCAATCTGCCCCCTCACTGTGAACTGATCCCTTCACTGGGAACCAATCTGCCCCCCACCCAATGAACCAATCTGCCTCCCACTGAAACCCTGAAATGAAATATGAACAAAGCACATCCTTCTATAGCGTGTATTTGCCTCAATCCAAAGAACTCAGTGTGATTTCTGTCTCTTTTCTCATTCTTCTGCTATCTGCATGAGTCACTTCTGACAGTCTATGCTACATAGTATGCTGAGGCCAAGCAATCCGAGGGATGGCCCAGCCCCCCCCCCCCCCCCTTCCAGCATAAAGCCAATGACTGACTGCGTTTCCCTAGGAGACTGTGTAGAGGGGTGTGTGTCCATTCCCTCCACTCAGGTCTCAGATTACACTCAGCTCTGTGCTCTATGCTGTGCAGTGTGTGACATCAGATCCCCACCCCCTGTCTTCTGGATCTCAAAAATGAGGTGTCAATTCTGTACTTTGAATGGAGAGAGAGAGAGAGAGAGAGAGAGAGCGCTGCAGATAAACAGGTACAACTTATGTAGGAGGATCTGATTACTGTTCTCTGTGCATCATCTGAGGAAAGTCACTTCATTGGGTACATGTACAGGTTTTATTGCTTAGCGGTATTTTACCAACACTGGGCAAACAGGTTCATCCCCTTCACTGTGCTTCCTCTTTACCCTGATCTGCCAAAAGGCTCCAAAGAAAAACTCAGTACTTCTGGATATGGGGGGAACAAGTGACCCTCTCTCTGCCTCCCACAATGCACTGCTCTGTCCCAGTAGCTCTGCCCCTTGGGGGGGGGGGGGGTAGGAGTCACGGCCCAGTGCTCTCTGCAGTTACGTCATAAGAAATCTCTCATGAATTCACAGTGTACTGTGCATGCGCAAGTGACGTCAACCGTCTTTATCTACTTGGTTCAAGTAAGGAAAACCTAATACAAGCTTGTCTGTAGGGCAAAGGTAAAAAATTGAATTAAAGCGGAACTTCACCCAAAAGAGGAAGTCCCGCTCTTCCTATCCCCCGGGTAATTGGTTTAGACAGTTACCCCCTCCCACTTCCGGTCGAATCACCGGGGGTGGATCCACCAGAAGTTCTCCTCCCCACGTCACGGGTCTCAGAAGGCTACAGGACCACTCGCAAAGCTCAACGCGGCTCGAGCATGCGCAGTGGGGAGCCGAGACTGAAGCCACAAGGAGCCACAGCCGGCTGCCTCAGTTAACCAATTTAATACCGGCCATTTTCACCCCCTTCCTGCCCAGGCCAATTTTCAGCTTTCAGCGCTGTTGCATTTTGAATGACAATTGCGCGGTCATGCAACACTGTACCCAAATTAATTTTGTATAATTTTTTTTCCCACAAATAGAGCTTTCTTTTGGTGGTATTTGATCACCTCTGCGGTTTTTTATTACTTGCGCTATAAACAAAAGAAGAGCGACAAGTTTGAAAAAAACACAATATTTTTTACTTTTTTCTTTAATAAATTTCCCAATTTAAAAAAAAAAATAAATATATATATATTCTTCTACATATTTTTGGCAAAAACATTTTTGCAATAAGCGTATATTGATTGGTTTGCGCAAAAGTTATAGCGTCTACAAAATAGGGGATAGATTTATGGCATTTTTTTTTTTTTTTTACCAGTAATGGTGGTGATCTGCGATTTTTATTGTGACTGTGACATTGCGGCGGATACGTCGGACACTTTTGACACTATTTTGGGACCATTCACATTTACACAGCGATCAGTGCTATTAAAAAGCATTGATTACTGTATAAATGTCACTGGCAGGGAAGGGGTTAAACACTAGGAGGCGATCAAGGGGTTAAATGTGTTACCTAGGGAGTGATTCTAACTGTAGAGGGAGGGGACTCACAAGGGGAGGAGACCGACAATCGTGGGTGCCCGGCAGACATTGCGGACGCTGGGCATGCGCACCGGCTCCCGAGTGACGTGGCGGGCGTGTCGACCCACTAGACGGCCAGGAAGCCCAGGATGTCATATGATGCCCGCCCAGGATGGGAGATCCCTCCTGCGGGCGTCATTTGACTATAGTCGGGATGTGAAGTCGTTAAAGTGGTTCTAAAGGTGAAATGTTTTCATTGTATGCATGAAGGAAACCCCCCCCCCCCCCAATACATACCTGAGCCCAATCTTTCTCCAGCGATGTGCACGGGAGCCTCGACTCTGCTGGGTCTCTCCCTGCTCATTGGCTGAGACAGCAGTGGGAGCCGTTGACTCCTGCTGCTGTCAATCACAGCCAGTGAGCCAATGAGGATAAAGAGGGGGCGGGGCCGAGCCATGGCTCTGTGTGTGAATGGACACACAAGCAGCGGCCCACAGGGCTGGGACAAGGAGTGGGCAGAAGGGGCGGCTGCCCTGGGCACTGCGGTATCACGTGAGGTGGGGGGGCACCACAAGGAGATTTGGGGGGAGGGGATTTGTGTTGGAAGGGGGACTTTGGGGGGCTGCAGGGGGTATTGTTCTAGGAGGGGGGATGCTAAGAGTGGTGAGTTACGGGATTTGTTTTGGGAGGGGGAAGAATATTTGTGCTAGGTAGGGGGATTTGGGAGAAATTTGTGCTGGGAGGGGGGGTTTGAAGTGGTGGGGAGCACATGTGTATTAGTAGGGGAAATTTTAGGGGTAGAAGATTTGTGCTAGGTGGGGTGAATTTTTTTGCTGGGTGGGGGGGCATTTGAGCTGGAGGGATTTGGGGAATGGGGGAGGGGAATGATTTGTGCTAAGATGGGGGGGGGGGGGTTCAGCGAGGGAGTGGATTTTTACTGGGAGGAGGGTGAATTTATGCTTATGTTTTTGTGGGGAGATTTTTGCTGACACATAATGCTCATATCTTGTGGGGAGGCGCAGTTTGGCATGTTCGCCCTGGGCTCTGGATGATCTTGTCCCAGCACTGGCGGCTCGGGAGTGCTCCTGCTCAGGTGCCCCCAAGCTCTGTGGGCAGGAGGCAGGAGGGAGGGGCCTGGAGCGCCAATGGGGGGACCTGAGTAGAGGAGGATCCGGGCTGCTCTGTGCCAAACCACTGCACAGAGCAGGCAAGTATAACATGTTTTCTATGTTAAAAAAATAAATAAAGATTGCCTTTAATATCACTTTAAGATGCCGGCGCCGGGAATCCGAAGACTGGTGAAAAACCAGACCGGGTGAGGACGGTGCTGGATCTTTGAACAGTTGGGTGACTGTTTATTTTTGTAGCTGCTGACTTTTATTTTTGCATAACTGCCAGAAGCTCCTCTTTAACTCCTAGGCACCGAGCGCACATAAATATGCGGCCTCATGGCGGCAGAGCCTTGGTGCCAAGGGGCCGCATATTTGTGTGCATTAATGCCAATAGAGCTGTGCTGAGAGAGCGAGCCCTGCGCGAGTGCGTGCTCCCGGCACAGTGACCAGCGGCTCACGTAAAGCTCCCGATCGCTTCTTTTTTTCTCTTTTATTGCTTGAACTGGATGTCTTCTTTTTTTCAACCTGACTAACTATGTAACGATGAGTTTTCCGATCATGTGACCACCGTGACAGCCAATCACAGCAGCCAATGGTCACAAGCCCCGCCTCCCGGGAATGCCAAACCCCCTTAAAGACCCGGCGGGAGCCGGCACAAAGGGGTTAAATACCACTTTAAGGGTTGAGTGAAGAGGTTAGGTTTAGGAGGTTAGGTATAAGTGACTAGGTTAAGGTTTAGTAAGTGATTCGGCCAATGGTCACAGGCCCCGCCCCGCCTCCCGAAACGCCAAACCCCCTTAAAGGGCCAGCGAGAGTCCGCGCAAAGGGGTTAAATACCCCTTTAAGGGTTAATTGAAGAGGTTAGGTTTAGGAGGTTAGGTTTAAGTGACTAGGTTGAGGTTTAGTAAGTGATTCGGCCAATGGTCACAAGCCCCGCCCCGCCTCCCGAAACGCCAAACCCCCTTAAAGGGCCAGCGGGAGTCGGCGCAAAGGGGTTAAATACCACTTTAAGGGTTAAGTGAAGAGGTTAGGTTTAGGAGGTTAGGTATAAGTGACTAGGTTGATTTTTAGTAAGTGATTATTAATTCTTCGGTTGAGATAAACTAATATCATGTATGTGTGAAGAATCTGAATGCCGGTCGCTTTCAGAAGTTGCGACAATTGAGCTGCACTTCTAAATGTAGCCTAAGTGAAGGAAACGTTTTGGCTGAACATACACTTCAGATCTATACCCAGTAAGGAGGTATACTGCTCCCTGATTGGGGAAATGGTGATATCGTGAGGGACAGCAAGGCCAGTGTCGGCCATTGAAACTGGGAATTCCCAACGTATTCGTCTCCCTAAAGGAGGCGAAAAACTTTGCGTTCCTGGTTTTGGGAGTGTTGGAATTCAGGACTGACAAAGGACCAGTTGGACCCCTTTACCATTTTAGTTTATTCGATTTTTTTCCTTTAATTCTGAGCAACCAAACATTTTTTTTCAAAATAATGGAATTCGGACGTTTTTTTTCGGTATCTAATACATCTGGCCTGAAAACATCATGAAAAAAAAAAATCTACAATTTCGTTGTATCCTTCTCCTTTGCTTCTCGTTACTCGATCTTCACTGAGATTCCTGACCCTACATAGCTGTTTCCGGAAGCGTCATCTCATTATTATCTGGCAGCACCATCTGTAATTTGCAGACATATAATTTTCTTGGTAAAGCAAGTCATAGGTACTTAGGAAGGGATATTTTACACCAGTTTCTGTACAAGAACGCGATGAACAGACTTTTCGGTCTACTCTTTAGCCATGTTTTACATTACAAGAAGCATCTCAATGAGAGGTCAAATTACCCAATTTTTTTTTTTTTTCAATCACAAGCTGTCAATGGTTAAAAAAAAGTACAAGCGGCAAGTCATATGAGGAGCCCCAGGACCGGGGAAAGTAATATAAAGGGTTAAATGACAGCAGCTAAAAATAGTTCTGTTTACCATACTGTTTTTAATTATCTCTATCACTGTTTTGCCTCTGAATTTTTTTTTTTTTTTTTTTCATATGATGGAAAGACTGAAATAGACTTTTAAAATGGAAAATGAAACTCTTTCTTTACCAATAAGTGTCATTTTTCGTTGTCCCCCCCCCCCCCCCAACGGCCTTGTCACTCACTGGGTTGGGACCATTCACTGTCCTTCGAAGTCACTTGAGACAGATTAACTCCTGAGCTCCTGATAACTCCTTTTGACTTTTCAGAGTGCTTTTTGAGCTACTTTGTCTTAAGGGCAAGACCTTTCTTGACCTTTTATAAAGCTGACCCTCCAATGAGTGACGTCCAGGTCATGGTATAGCTACTCATAATTAGTCACCTTCAACTGGAACTGAAGAAGTGGCTTGGAGAAACTATAGAACATCTTCAACATTATAAAACAAGTCCTATTGAATGTGACTCCTTTTGACTATTCTGAGCACTCTAGTTTTAACTACTTTGACTTTTAGTGATGTCTGGGTCATTGTATATCTAGTCAAAGTTAGCCAACTTCAACTGGAACTGAAGAAGTGGTTTGAAGAAACTACGGAACATCTTCAACATTATAAAACAAGTCCTATTGAATATGAATCCTTTTGACTATTCTGCTCACTTTTTTGAACTACTTTGAATTTTTGGGCAAGACCTTTCTTGACCTTTTATAAAGATGACCCTCCAATGAGTGACGTCCAGGTCATGGTATAGCTAGTCATAGTTAGCCAACTTCAACTGGAACTGAAGAAGTGGTTTGAAGAAACTATAGAACATCTTCAACATTATAAAACAAGTCCTATTAAATGTGACTCCTGACTATTCTGAGCACTTCGGGCAAAGCCTTTCTTGACCTTTTATAAAGATGACCCTCCAATGAGAGAAGTTCAGGTCCTGGTATAGCTAGTCGTAGTTAGCCACCTTCAACTGGAAAGAAGAAGTGGCTTGGAGAAGCTACGAAACATTTTCAACCAAGTGTGACGTTTAGCTCATGGTATAGCTAGTTGTAATAAGTCACCTTCAACTGGAACTGAAGAAGTGCCTTGTAGAATCTACGAAACGTCTTCAACATTATGAAACAAGTTCTATTGAGAGTGACCAACTACTACAAGCTTGGGATTCAGAAAGAATAGCTAGTCATAGTTCATCACCTTCAACTGGACCGAAGAAGTGGCTTGGAGAAGATACAAAACATTTACAACAATGTGTGCAGTCCAGGCCATGGTATAGCTAGTTGTAGTAGGTCACCTTAAACTGGAACAGAAGAAGTGCCTTGAGGAATCTACAGAACTTCTTCAACATTACGAAACAAGTCTCATTGAATGTGACCAATTACTACTAGTTTGGGCTTCCAACGGCATAGCTAGTCATGGTAAGTCACCTTCTTCAACTGAAACTGAGGAAGTGGCTTGGAGAAGCCACAGAACATCTTCAACCATATGAAACAAGTCCTATTGAATGTGACCAATTATTACTAGCTTGGGAATCCAACGGCATATCTAGTTGTAGTTCATCACCTTTAACTGGACTGAAGAAGTGGCTTGGAGAAGCTATGAACCATCTTCAACATTATGAAACTAGTCCTATTGGAGATGACTAACTACTACTAGCTCGGGATCGTCAACAAATAATTTCTTGTGACGAGTGATGGTGTCTCAAAGGACTAAAGAACTCTTTATTTACCGGTGTATCATGACTGGTGACTTGTTGTTTTACTTTTTTTCAACTTCTAGAATTGGTTCTAAAGAAATGTTGATCAATGGAAATGAAAAGATGGTAAGGACAACACTTAAAAAGTAAAAAAAAGTCAGGATTTTTTTTATTTTTGGAAAGCCAAGGACATTCTCAGGGACATACATATCTGCAAAACTCAGAAAAGCTGGTAGCTACGTGTTTATTCAACATAGTCAGCTTTGCACATCACCAATACTCTTTGCAATGCCTGAATAAAACTTGTGAGATTTTTCATTGTTCTAGGACCCCAAAACATACTATCCATTGCATGTATAACAATCTGTAGACACCCTCCAAAAAAAAAAAAAAAACCCTGTAATAAAGTACAGCTTTCTCACCTCTGGCCTACACATTGCAAGTTACAGGTACCTTAAGCCATACATCAATGTTTAACATTGCAACTACACTTTTAACAAGTCTTCGTTATCCTCAACTCATGTTACAACAAAAGAGAATCAGACTATGATACCTCCTTTTCTTCACTATAAACAATGACATCATTTTTACTGCAATGGGAAATCAAACAACTATCATCTCATGCATACTGTATTAGAAAAAAAAAAAGAGACGGATCTAAAATTATACTCGACCACACGCCGCCTGTTAGGACAATAGCAGGACTGGGCAAATGTATAAGTACAAACATACGACAAGCACCAATTTTTTACATTGTATACAGTCAATGGAAACTTTCAGTGAATGGGAATGTATAGAATGGACAACGGTAAGTACAAAAGTCAACAAAATATACATTTTATGTATTGCAATTTCTGTAGGTGTACATAAGAGAGATAGATAGATAGATAGATAGATAGATAGATAGATAGATAGATAGATAGATAGATAGATAGATAGATAGATAGATAGATAGATAGATAGATAGATAGATAGATAGATAGATAGATAGATAGATAGATAGAAAATTCTGCAGAAACATTTATTATACTTAAAGCATATGCATTTTTTTTAACAGTAAAGTACATCACTAAAGAGTTCTATCATTCTCTATAGTTAAGAATCTGTCACTTGCAAAACATAAAGCAATTCTCTTAATATTTATTTAATTAATATTAAAAAATCCACTATAGGTGCAGCCATTTTGAATAATTCTAACGCAAAAAAGCCGACTTTTTCGGAGCTTCTCTGTAGCTCAGTCGGAGGCACCCAAGCAGCCAACTTTCCACAGCAAAGCACTCTGCAATAGCCGCACACGTTTCAAAACAGGTAAGACAATTATCGCGCTGCCAACGTCCGCTCCACGACAGGCGTGATCTGGTCTTGCATGTGACAGATTCTCTTTAAGCCTTCAAACATCTGTACAATCAGTCAAATCACAAGCATCATTAAGGTGGCAATTCCTTTAGCCCCCCCCCCCCCCCAAAGAAAATGAAAAAAAAATTGACAGATAACGTGATATCGTCCACTACTTTGAATGACCATTTCCACTTAACATTCCAATACAGGAAGCCGTTGAATGGCAATCAGAATTTAATGAAACGGACATGACAGCTGAAGCCAAAGAGCATGACAAATTGGAAGAATCTGTTTTCTCTCTCTTTTTTTTTTTTTTTTTAAGAATTGGAAGTGTCAGGTGTAGCAAGAAAAATTTTTTTGGTAAACGTCTCTAAATAGTTACCCAGCATGAAACCAGCAAGCAGCCTTGTTAAACTTATAATATATCAAACTTCAGAGGATAGGCAACTCAATAAAACCCAAGATAGCATCCAACGGCAATCTTAAAGTCAGAAGGAACAAGATGCAAAAGTGCCCAACAAAAGGAAGTGCCACGCTTGAGCATTGAAAAATTCACGCCTATCCCGTCATCATTAGCAATCCAAATATTTGAAGGACAGCGTCAATGGTACACAAAAAAAAAAAAGAAAAAAAAAAGAAAGGAAAGAAAGCAGCAGCCGTCGTTGGATGGGGTACAATGAGAGTGACCAAGTCTTGTTTTGGAATCTCGACTCAGCAGCCTGTTTGAACTGATATCTTGAGTGAAAGGCAGTGCAGTTCACGGTCTAGTTAAGAATGAATAATGCGTCCATTGTCCCTCTCGCAAAAAAAAAAAAAACTTTCTCTCTCCCTCGAAGAATTCACGCTCGCACCGAAGAATAATAATTACGACCCACTCCGAAAAAACTGCTGCGCTAATGAATTAATCCCTAACGGACAACACTCTTAATGACTAGCAGGGCACATCAACGATCTGACGGCTCTCTCTTCTCCACACCCCCCCCCCCCCACCCCTTTAAAAAACAAGATGCGTATCTGGTCCCCCCAACAATAGCCAATTGTCAACGCGGCTCTCCCTCTCTATTTTCGGCCCCCCGACGGCTTATGGACTGGAGATGTCAAAGGTGACCCCGGCCTGGGCTGACCGTGGTGCGCGATATAATTCGGTCCCCGGGAAATTTTATTTTCTTCTTTTAATTAAGCCAAAAACCCCGCCGAGAGTGAGAGAGGGAGCCAGATTACGAGAGATCTTTAACATGAAGATCCGGAGTATTATAGCGCCGTAACCTGCTCAAATGTAAACAAAACTAGGAAAAGAAAGGGGGGGGGGGGTGGCAAAATGAGAAAATAGTTCAAGAGAACTTGGGATGAAAGCAGGCTTGCTCCTGAGACTTAATTAGCTAGAACACAAGAAGATTTTCCCCGCAACACCTAGGCTGCTTTACATCCGCCTCTCCAAAACTTTAACCTGTTCTAAAACCCGTGCAAATTTTTTTTTTTTAATGCAAAGACAAAACTTTTTTTTTTTTTTTTTTTAATTGAGCTCCCAAGGAGACGGATCTTAAGACTATCGCTCATTCTTTTTTTTTTTGTAGCAGCAGGACGGTGCATCCGCTGGCAGGCATCAATAGCCCCCTTGTTATTAAGTGGCACGGAGGAAATCAAGAGGGGCAAACGCGAGGCGGACTCACTGAAGAGCGAGAAAAAAAAAAATCAAAATGTTAATTTGATAAATGCGAGGTCTGGGACATTTTGTCAAAGAGGGAGGGAAAAAAAAAAAAAAGAAAAAGAGAGAGGGAGAGAGAGAGAGAGAGAGAGAAAAAAATGCAGTTCGTCTGCCAACTTACCATCCACCAAGTTCTGGCTGAGATGTCATAGCAGAGTTGCCATTTGATGGAGCCATCAGAAGTTTTCCCCGCCATTATGCTGTCAGCAAGCCTCATCTGATGCTAACTCACAGGAGATAAGACACCTAATTGAGAAAACATTTGCACTGGCATGTTGGGCAACATGTAGCCGGGTCCATACCATATGGAATCATGGGTAAAAAAAAAAAAACTCCTTGACAATGAACCAATCTCTCACAGACCCAGTGGCAAGGTGAAGCTGAGATGAAAAAGTCATCAGCTAAGAGCGATGTCTTCTGCCTCCCCCCCCACCCACCCCCCCGTTTTGTCCGTGTTTTTTTTTTTTTTTTTTTAAATAAGAGCCCACTGATCCACATCAAAGTGAGGCGGCTAAAATTAGGACTTCAGCTCTCTCATGAATTTAGAATTTTAGTCCGTAAAGGTTCCCTCTTCCTTTTTTTTTCGATCTTTTTTTTTTTTTCACCAAAGTAGAAAGAGAAGATTTAATAGGACAAGAAATTAAAAAAAAAAAAAAGTCAGGTAGTGGACGTAAAAGAAAAAAAAAAAGAGAGAAAGAGAGAGAGAGAGAGAGAGAGAGATCGCCACAGGCTATTAGCCTAAGATTTCAGCTTGACAGATGGAATTGCTTACAGACTATCATGCAATGTTTGGATTTTTTTTTTTTTTCTCTCTTCTCTCCCGACTTTCAGAGCTGATGCTGTATCTGCTTTTTACAGTCACGGCTTTATAGCTGCAATTAGGAGGGGGGGAATAAAAAAATTAATTAATTTAAAAAATAAAATCATAGGCGTTCGAATTTTAAGGCAGACGTGATATTGATCAACAATGAATTCGAAATTTTAGGACTTTTGGCCGTGGAAAAAAAAAAAAAAAAACATGTAATGAATTTTGTAACATTTTGAGGTTATGATTAATTCAGTATTTTTAACTTTATGTAAATCGCATGATGTTGTGCAGGAAATTTATGCATATGCTGTTTGTTTTTGTTTTTTTTTTATTTGTTAAATATTTCAAGAATGATTTATTTCAGTAGAAAAATAATTTTATCTGTCTAATCTAACCAATTATTTATGCTATGCATGTAGATGTATGTATGATAGTATGTACAGAACTATATCGTTATCTGTCTCAGTAGATATCAAAATATTATAACCTTACATATATAAAACAAAAATATCTAAAAAATATTTATTTGAAAAAAGCTCAATTTTATTTTGTTTTATGATTTTTTTTTTTGGTAGTATAAGCCATTCTATACGCATGCATTTTGGTTTGCGTTAAATACTGACCTAAAGGTACACATTTGCTACAAAGGCAGGTTTTTAAACCATCTGCTCGGTATATAAAATTAATTTGTTAAATGAAAAAGAGTATATACTGAAATACTAAAACATACAAATGACTTGTTCCCTGGCTGCTTAAAAAGTGGACTGACTGTGTCCTGAACTCTGGGTCTTGAACAGGTAAACACACACATATATATATATATATATATATATATATATATATATATATATATATATATATATATACATATACACACTGTATATAGTTTCAAGAGTAGTCACGGCACGCTATCTATTTTTGAAGTAAAAGCCCAGGTGCTCACCCACAAAGAAATCCATATAAATCCAAAACTGGTTTAGAGGCACTCATGGGCCTTGCGGAGGAGGAAGATTAAAAAAAAACAAAAAACAGCAGTATTTTCATTTTCAATATTTCGATGAAACTCAGTCCATCTTTCTCAATATATAAAATGCAATAAATTTATATATATATATATATATATATATATATATATATATATATATATATATATATATATATATATATATATATATATATATTGTTTTTGTTTTAATTAATTGTTTTAATTGTTTTTCATTTTATATATACATATGTATATATATATAAAAATATATATATATATATATTTATGGCCTATAAATTGGACTGACTGTGTCCTGAACTCTGGGTCTTGAACAATAAATATATATATATATATATATATATAGATATCTATAGATATCTATATAGATATCTATATATATGTATATATTTCACATACACATAAAAAAATAAAAGATATAAATATATATAAAATATAACTATAAAAATATAAAAAATATATATTATATATAATACACATAAAAATTGGACTGACTGTGTCCTGAACTCTGGGTCTTGAACAGATATAAACACGCATATATATATATATATATATATATATATTTCACATTCACATAAAAAAAAATATATATATACATAAAACAAAAATATAAAAATATTGTATATAATACATAAATTGAAAAAAAAAAAACAGCCACTGGGGCGGTCAGGCTGGGGATTTCAAGGGGATTGGCAATTCTGAAATGCAGGTAACTATTCTTGTGATGTATTTCAGGGGATATGTAACAGAAAAATAGAAAACAAGGAAGAAAGATAAAGAATAAGATAAAAAGTATTGGTAAGTAAGCATATACCCATATAGACTACAGTTATCTTGTAACCTAATTTTGGTCCTGCCCCTCCTCCAGACATAAGATTTTATCATTACAGTAGTGCTCATAGCTCTGTTTTATGTGGATGGTCTTTGAACCTGTTTGAATATTTTAGCACTCCTTTGTGTGTTTTATATAGGCATTTATCCCGCCACAGCTGGCGAAGAAGGTGTTAAATTTCACCAGTGCGGGCAGCAGAGCGGACGGTGGACCAGGACACGCCAGTGTGACGGTCGGGAAAAGCATTCATCGTCTTACATTACTTATGCTTCGTTAACAAGACACATTTTTTTCCCCCTTTTTTTTTCCATCCATGAATACAAAATTTAAGACGGAAACCCAAAACAGTTATACGCTGTGATATCATGTACCTCTCAGAATTTACACCCTGACCTCTCCTATTCTTGCGCTGGATTGTTCGTCATCAACTACTGCACCCCCCTTCACACCTGCAGGAACACGTGCTTCCCAGTGTAGGTGTCCTATTGTGTCTTGTTGTTTGCCTCTTTTCTCTGCCGGAGAGGGCAAAGCTGGTTCAACGTGTGCGATCGAACGCATAAAAGTTGGTAAAGCTCTTGCAAGACATTTCCCCATCCGGTCTGCATACATGGGCACTTGTCTTTGGCAATTTACCATCTTTGATCTAGAAAGAAGATTTGGTGTACGTCGCTTCTTGGCGTTGGTAGGAACCCAATCCCTTTCTAAAGTCATTTTCGAGATATTGCAACATTAGGAATCCCAGTCGCTACAATCCAATGCAAACCTTAACATGTTCATATATTAACGTGGTCAATATTTTTAATACCTGCAGTTTTCATTAAAATAATCCCTGGTGACCCCACCATGAAGGTCCTTGCTTAGGCACTTCCTGTTATAGGGTGACAACGCTTGGTCCTTGTCTCCCAAACCCGGTCATACAAGCTGACAAGTGGCCATTTCAACACACATTATGCAAGCATGGTCTGCTGTAGTCAGAAAACCCACCTTGAGTGTGTGCAGACAGGAAGTTTTTGAAAACAGGTGACAGGAGATTGGCAGAATTGAGATTAAAAAAACATTAAAAAAAATGAAATTAAGTATTTTATTTTAAAAAAACTTTTTTTTTTAAATTATACTCTTTTTTTAAATTATATTTAGCAAGCAAAACATCATTCAGTTAGGGTTTACATCTACTTTATTGCTCCTCAGACGTGTCCTAAATGTATTGTTCAGTTTTTGCAGGCAATAAATTACGCTACAGGGGTGTCGCTAAGTGCCCTAAAAGACTCCTGGGCACTCCTGTGGGACATTGTGATGTATAGGTAAAGACCAATGGTGGACAAATGACCATGGAATGGAGTGGAATGGAGGAACCAGTCTGTCCAATTCAGTGATTGTTTTTGGAAGCCAGCTCCATTGATGACAACTAGAGGAAACCTCAAATGTTGGGTGCCATGTATAATTTTTAGGGAGCCTTGGCTAACCTGGCTCCTGGGATTTGTCCAGCTCTGGGAAAAGACATAAAGCCCACCATTTAGTCCAATTCTAGATTGTCCAATCCAGTGATCATAACTCTAAATAACTGTGCGGTTACTCGCGACAATCGATGGACAAGATAAACCAAAGTTCGGCAAAAAATTTAAGTAAGTTGGATTGTACTAAGCTTGCCATAACTAAGATCTCAACAGGAGACCGGAACACAAGCCATGAGGACAAGAATTTAGCATTGCGTGCCCTGTGTTTGGCGCAATTGACACTTGTGTATGCCGAGTCTGAGGCTGCACACACGGCACTTTCTGTGCATTAGTGCTAAATTGCCTCAGACATCAGTGTTTGTTTTTTTAGGTGCCACAATGTGCAAGAAAAAAAATCAATTTTTGTTTTTTTAAATTTGTTTTTTTTTAACCTTGTAATTGTATTTAACAAATCCCAGCAGAAGTTTTTTTTTAGCCATGTAATTGTATATAAAAAAGTCCCAGCAGAATTTTTTTTTTTAGCCATGTAATTGTATTTAACAAAGCACAGCAGAAGTTTTTTTTAGCCATGTAATTGTCTTTATCAAAGCCCACCAAACTTTTTTTTAGCCACGTAATTGTATTTAACAAAGCCCAGCAGAATTTTTTTTTAGCCATGTAATTGTATTTACCAAGCCCAGAAGAAGTTTTTTCTTAGCCATGTAATTGTATTTACCAAAGCCCAGGAGAATTTTTTTTAGCCATGTAATTGTATTTAACAAAGCACAGAAGAATTGTTTTTTTAAGCCATGTAATTGTATTTAACAAAGCACAGCAGAATTGTTTTTTTTAGCCATGTAATTGTATTTAACAAAGCACAGCAGAAGTGTTTCATAAATGCAGACTGAACTCATCCAAAACTCACCCATATCCGAAATCCAGCTAATGCTCTTGTACCGCATTAGCAACGACGCAAAACAACATAACAGGATTGTTGGTAAGTACATTGCAAAAACTCGGTGTAGTCGGTACCGTATGGACAATTATTCCTAAATATCTCCATGACCCAAGGGTTCATCAAGAGCAACTATCATTGATTACTGTGTTGGGTATCCCACATTCTTCCTATATATATTTATACGATAAAATGTTGTGTGTGAAGGTTCTCATTTCTCCAGACCATGGTGTATCTAGCAGTATTTGGTCAAATTTAACGGGACTTATTCTGTGATGCTGAAAACTTTTTGTAGCTTCGCTTAGCCAATGCTTCAGTTCTAATGGATGTCAGGAAGATACCAAAGAATTTATCAACATAATATAAACTAATATAACATAATATATAAAATATTACATTATATTAAATCATTATATTAAATAATACAATATATAATATAATACAAAATATAATATAATATCATTTGGAAGGCTAGGGGCTACCCCTACTATGCCCCCAGCAAGGGAGAGAATGGACTATCTCGGTACCCAGGAAGTAACAAAAACGTGGTAAAAGAATTTACATTTTATTTATACAAAATTGATTTAAAAAAAGGACACATATTCATATGCATGAATAAAAACAATGATTGCAAAAACATATATTTTTCAAGTTGGTATTGCTGGTAATATAGTATCCCCAGGTGATACCGAGGGCACAAGATGTAATTAAATTCTCGAAGCATAGCAAGTCCTCTACATGTTTCGTGGTGACAATCGCTTCTTCAGGAGGAATGTTGTGTGTGAAGAAGATACTCATATCTCCAGGCCATGGCGTGTCTAACAGTAATTGGTCAAATTCAACTGGACTTATCCTGTGATGCTGAAGACGTTGCGTAGCTTCACTAAGCCACTTCTTCAGCTCTAATGGATGTCAGGAAGATACCCAAGAATTTATCAATATGATATAAAATAATATAACATAATAGATAAAAAAATACAATAGGTAATATATAATATAATAAATAATATAATACAAAATATAATATATTATATATAATATAATACAATACAATATATATATAATACAATATATAATACAATATAGTATGGCTTATATTTATTTATTTTTTTAACATGGGAGTGTCTGTACGTTTTTCAGTGACATTGGTATCCATGCTTATTACTCCTCACTCTGCTTCTTGATGTCTGTAGTTTATTGGACAGATTGCTTATCCTGATTGGATGGTGTCATTTTAAGGGGGCTTATGTGCTTAGACTTGCAGCAGTTGACTAAACAGGTAGAGCTCTCTGTTGTAACCAAGCCCATTAGTGCTTAGGCTAACGTGTATCTGTAGGCAAAACTTTTTTTTTTTCTTTTCTTATGGGAGATTTCCTCTAACTTCCTGTTGCGTCTCTATCTATCTATTATATTGTCAATCTATAATGTTCTTTACATATCTATCCTTTTATCTATATTATATATGTATCTGTCTATCAATGTCAATCTATCTATATCATTATAAAGCTATCTATCTATCTATCTATCTATCTATCTATCTATCTATCTATCTATCTATCTATCTATCTATCTATCTATCTATCTATCTATCTATCTATCTATCCATCTATCTCTCTCTGTTTATTTATCTCTCTCTATGTATCTATCTATATTATTATAAAGCTATCTATCTACAGTATGTATGTATCTATGTATGCATATATCTATCTTTCTCTCCGTCTGTTTCTATGTCATCTCTCTCTCTTTCCATCTCTCTCGATCTCTAACTCAATGTTTTCTTGGTATAGAAAGTTTTTTTTGACCTATTAAAGTTCAGAATTCATTTTGCGGTGAAAACATGGGAGGGAAATATTACATCTGAATTGATTCTCTCTTCCCTCCCTCTCCATCCACTGACAGATGCTTCACTGAGAATAATAACCCAAATATAACCGGGTGCGGTTGGCCGGGGACAGGAGGATCGGCTTGGTATGGATCCTAGGTCCCCCCAGCCTATGTGTTCTGCAGAGAAGAGCCCTTCATGGATGACACACAATGGCTGAATCACATTATTTGTGTTCCTTCTAAGTGATAGCTTCCCCCGCACTCCGAGGGCCAGAGAGCTGACAGTCGTAAAAAAAAATAATATGGCGCTGTAGGTTGGCATTGATTGCCGGTAAGATGGGAAATTGTTTATTTTACACGTTTCAGCCCGGAGCAACAGAGGAAAACTTGCCAGATACTTTTTTTTTTCCTGCTTAACAATGGTGATAACAATTCAGTTGAATGCTATTAGACCGCAACGTTTGCCAGAAAACCAACCGTGCGTTAGAAAATGCTTACACACGTCGTAAAGGTGTTGGCCACGCTGTTGCGGGTTTGTTATCTGTCGGAAGTTGTGTATGTATAAAACCGGTCCATTGCTCTCATGGAAAGTGAGGGGGGGACCTGCTCAGGTTTTTCTCTCTGAATTCAGATTTTTGTCTCTGGAAATGTCCACATCCCTGAAAAAGCCGCTATTCCATTGTTTGGAAGCACTTAATATCTCTGGAAAGACAAAGGTAGAACTCCGGGCTAATTTTGTTCAGTTTTACTGTACAGCTTGATCAGTGACCCCAATTTTCTCTGTAGCTGTTAAGAAATGCAGTGTGGTCACTGAGCGATCTCTGGAGCAGGGGTCTCCAAACTAATGGCCAGTTTATTGTCCTTCAGACTTTAGGGGGGCCGGATTTTGGCTATTGGGAGAAGAAAATGTACTGGCATCAGTGGGAATAAATAATGTTCCATCATTGATGTCAGTGGGAGGAATAGTGTCCCATCATTGGTGTCAGTGGGAGGAAGAGTGTCCCATCATTGGTGTCAGTGGGAGGAATAGTGCCCCACCCATCATTGGAGCACAGGTGTGTCAGGAGGAGGCTGTCTCTCTGGAGCTGCTGCAGATCCGTGTGAGAGGGGACTGGTGAGGAAATCTATCCCAGCTCTCCTGGCTCCTTTCTGGGGAAGCCATGGAGGCCAGCAGGGCCTCTCCTGCTGGAAGCTCACAGCCATCTCCTGGGCCGTCGGTTGACATGCCTTCCTCTGTACAAACCATGGCTTGTGATCTTTCTGCCCCTGGTAAGGATGAAGGCTCAGAGGCAATTCAGGAGCGAGTGGTGGCCGGGATTAAAGCCCTGAATAGAGAAAGAGACAAGCTCTATAAACTGAGAGCGGAGCTGAAGCGCCTGAGAAGGCAGCGTGAGGGCTTGCATAGCCAGAAATGTGGGTCCATGGATCCGGAGATCCAACTGGCCAAGGTCCGGGTTGAACATCAGGAGACCATTGTGTCCATCATGGAAGGCAGAGATGGGCCATTTAAGGAAAAGTTTTACAATGATAAAAGGTTTGCCAGGATGACAAAGATGGAGGTGGAGGAGGAGACCCCCAGTTCTGACCCCCTGCCCCCTCAGGTAGAGGTAAGCAGCCCCATGCCTTCCCAGGACTCAGGAGGCATGCTCAGGGCCATCCAGGTAATGGAGTCTCCTGTGCGGGGGGATCAGCTGGCGTTTGGTGATAAGGACATAACTGATAATGTGCCTGATAATGTCAAGCCCCAAGCAGGGGATGAATCTGTTTTTGTACCAT
Source organism: Lithobates septentrionalis (assembly GCA_037952835.1). Lineage (NCBI taxonomy): Eukaryota > Metazoa > Chordata > Amphibia > Anura > Ranidae > Lithobates > Lithobates septentrionalis. The sequence goes on from JBBDGP010003751.1 coordinate 210,964, forward strand.
CTAACACCATGAGCAATGTTGAAAGTGTGCCCAGTGACAATCAAGTTTCTAATGCTATGTGTAGCAATGTTGTACCTTCTGATGCTGCAGCGCAGCAAGAGCTGCATTTAAAAAATGACATTTCTGAAAAGGAACTACCGGTGTCAGCAGAGCCTATTAACTCTCCTTTGGCTGAGTCTAAAGATGTTTGCCCCACAGCTGCTGGAGACTCTACAGTGCAGCATCAGGAGACAGCTGGTATTGCAGCAACTGTGACTATTCCTGATGGGAAATTGAACGTGTGTGTGACTGATAGCAATTGTACAAGTGTGATGGACAATCGTCCCAGCTCAGTCCAAGCAAATAATAATAATGTACAGACTACTGTGACTTCAGTGTGGGGCCTTGGCCCTGATAAACCCACGTTTGCTCAGGTGGTACGCTCTGCTCCTGGTAGCTCCGCCCCCAAGCGGGGTTTCCCCCTGCAGCCTACCACTTTGGGCACCCCAGGATCTGGTCTTGGGTCTCTGGCTTCTGCTGGGGGTCCAAGAAGAAATGTGGTAATTCTCAAATGGGAAGGTGGTGCAATCCCTCCAGCACGGCGTGCAGTGGTGGATTTGATTTTGGAGATGGGTTTTGGGGCAAATGACCTGTATGCTCTAATACATGTTGCTGGGACACGGGATTATACCATTAGTTTCACCAGGCCAGAGGGTCTTGACCTGTTCTGGGAGCGATATGAGGCTCGGTGCAGGTCAAGACCTGAATGGGAAGGTCTGTCCCCAGTTGCGGTTTCGCAAAGGTCAACGGTGAAAAAGATAACCATCATACTCACCAATGAGAGTGTTCCTGCTCGGGACCTAGAGGTCTGGTTAAGGAACTATGGTGAGGTTTTGACTAAGCCCAGCAAAATCCTTGATGAACGTAACATCTGGACTGGGGGTTGGTCGGTTACAGTCAGGTTGGCCAGGGATGGGAATGTTGTCCGTCACCTGCCCTCCTCAGCTTTTATAGGGAGGGATAGGATGACTATTTTCTACCCTGGTCAGCCGAAGCTGTGTCACCGCTGTGGAGAAAAGGGGCATTTGAGCTCTTCCTGTTCAGCCTTGATATGTTCAGTGTGTCGGGGTCAGGGTCATATGGCTAAGGACTGCACCGAGATGATCAGGTGCAACCTGTGCCTGCGCCTTGGCCACCCCTACAGCAGATGTCCTGAAGCCTGGCACAATATGGAGAAGGAGGTAATTGATGACATGTCAAGGCTGGACAGGATGGAGGGTGAGGCCCCTGGTGTACCATCCTCCTCTGCGGTGACTGACTCCCCTGGTCCTGCTCAGGGTCCCTCCCCAGTTCCTGTGGCCACCCCTCCTGTGTCTGTAAGTATTCCTTCTGTATCTGTCTCTGTGTCCCACCAGCCTACTGTACCCTCTTCTCATGTGTCAGAACTTTCCAAGTCTGTGCCCCCCGAGTCAGTTACCCCCCAGGAGTCTACCCCTCCTAAGTCTGATTCAAAGGGAGCAACCCCCCCACCAGGAGTGGTAGTGGGTATTAAAAAGGTCGCTTCTGCCTCTCTAAAGGAGTCTTCTGTAAAGACTTCAAAGAAAAAAACAGGAGATAAGGGCATCTCTGAAGCTGACCTGCAGTACCTGGAGGAGAGAAGGAAGGTTGGGAAGCGGAAGAAGCAGGTGGTGAGGACGGAACAGGCTCCAGTGCCTGTCTCCAACCGTTATAGGTCCTCTAAGTGGGAGATTTCCTCATCTGGAGCTTCTTCGGAGCGAAGTTCTGATTCCGAAATGGAGTTTGAGGCGGCCTCAAGAAAGAGAGAGGCTTCTGGTGATGAGCAGCAGAGGGGAGCTAAGAAGCAATCCACCCAATAACCCAAATGGCGGTTCCCCCTCCGTTAAAAGTGGTGACAATAAATGTCGCCAGCATTAAGTCAGTAAGAGCTCGTTCTATGGCCTTCTTTTTGTTCAGCCAATTAGATGCTGAAATTTTATTTTTGCAGGAGACTAGGCTCACCTCCTTGGCAGATATTCATATGGCCAAGAGAGAGTGGAGGTATGGTCCATCTTACTGGTCTCTTGCGGCCGAGCCTTACGGCGGTGTGGCGGTGTTGTTTAAAACCGGCATGGTAACTATCCGGCGGTTTATTGAGGTGGAGATTGGGAGATGTATGGTCTTAGACGTCCTTGTGGGAGGGCAGGACCTGCGCCTAATTAATGTCTATGGGCCGCACACAAAGTGGGACAGGAAATGCCTTTTTACAAGGATCAAGCCATTTCTTTTTACATCCCGGCAAGTGGTCTTTGGAGGTGACTTTAATACAGTAACTAGGCCCAAGGACAGGAAGGACTTCAAGGACAGGCTGGGATATGATAGCGTTTTTTTAAATAGTATGGTTAGGGATGCTGGTCTTGTGGATGTGCACATTAAGCACCTCCCGGATGACACTGGGTTCACCTTTCATAGAGGTAATAGTCAGAGTAGAATAGATAGGTTTTTTTTGAAGGAGACCTCTGCTTTCTCACCCCCAGTGGTGCAGGCAGTAGAGTTCTCCGATCACTGTATGCTATCTGTGGTCCTGAATGCTTCAGACGCCCCTCAGAGGGGTAAGGGCATCTGGAGATTGAATTAGACTCTACTCAAGGAAGAACATGTTAGACAATCCTTTGAGGAATTCTTTCAGGCACAGGTGACCATCCTGGACTTTTGTAGCAGCAAGGCTGAGTGGTGGGAGCTGACCAAAAAGAGGATCGCTGGATTCTTCAGGGGCCTAGCCAATAGAAAACAGTTTAATAAATACATGACCTACCAACGTTTACGGAGGAAGCTGGATATTCTTGTCTCGAGAGGTGGAGATCCTGGGGAAATCTCCGAAGTGAAACTCCTTCTCAGGAAGTGTCAATATGACCGGCATGCCTCTTTGGTTCTGGAGAGGGACTATGGGAAGTACCACTCGCCTGACCCTTACCAGAACTGCAAACAAGGTGTAGCTGTTAAAACGGTCGTTGGCCTTAAAGACAGTACAGGTTCCTTGACAAAGTCCAGGTCAGGGATTCTGGAGGTCGTGAGGTCCTTTTATGCTGACCTTCTTGGGAGGAAAGAGCTTGACCGTGACAAGATGGAAAGCTTTTTGGACTCTACTCCAGGTCTAAATGATGAAGATGTCCCATTGATGAATTTGACAGAGGAGATCACAGTTGAAGAGGTGATGAGGGCAATTGAACAACTTGCCATCAAAAAGTCACCTGGACCGGATGGCTTGACGGCTGAGTTTTACAAAGCCTTTAAGTCTATTCTGGCCCCACATTTGGTAGAGGTTTTTAACAGTTGCCTTGCTGAGGGGGTACTTCCCCCTTCCATGAGGCACTCGGCTGTGATTCTTCTTTCAAAGGGTAAAGATCCTTCGATGATTGAGAATTGGCGCCCCATCAGCCTTCTTAATGTCGATAGAAAGATACTGGCAAAGATATTTTTCTGGCACCTATCGTCAGTAGCAGAGTCTTTGCTTTCTCGCCATCAGCACTGTTCGGTCCAGGGTAGGTGCACCTTCACAGCGGTTTTAGCTGTCCGGGAGGCCTTGGAGCGGTGCAGGGCTGCAGGCTGGGGAAAGTATTTGCTGACATTGGATCAGGCAAAGGCTTTTGATCGTGTCAACCATGAGTACCTGTGGTTGCTCCTTAGTAAGTACGGTCTGCCAGGTGGTTTTGTCGATTGGTTAAAAGTCTTGTATAAGGGGGCAGAAAGCTTTCCTCTTGTTAATGGTTGGGCAGTCCTTTGAGGTTGGCTCCGGGGTGCGCCAGGGTTGTCCCCTGAGTCCCCTGCTCTATGTGTTTGCAATCGACCCTTTCATCAGGAGGCTAGAGAGCGGCATGTTGTGTGGGGTACCAGTGGGTCTCCCGGGTGAGCCGCCTTTGAGGGTTGTTGCCTATGCGGACGATGTTTCGGTGATTGTCACCGGGGCGGATGAAGCAGAGGAGGTGGTCTCTCTGACATCACGGTATTCTGAAGCATCAGGCTCCAAGATCAATCGGGAAAAGAGTGAAGTCTTCTGGATGGGAAAGGAAGGTGAGGGTTTTGATCTCCTGGACACCTTTCCAGTGCCCCAGGAAAGAATTAAGATTCTAGGCATTGAATTTGGACCCGGCGATTATGGCCTCAAAAACTGGGAAGGCAGACTGGAAATTGCCAATACTAAGGTGGTCAGCTGGAAGAAATGGAAGTTATCTATGAGGGAAAGGGTTGATCTGATTAAGACTTACCTGATTCCGATCTTTTTGTATGTCAGCTTTGTCTGCATCTTGCCAGTGTCTCTCTATGCTAGGGTCAGTAGTGTGTTCTTCCAGATGTTGTGGGGGAACAGACTGAACCCCATCAAGAGGAATGTCACCTATCTATCCAGGAGGGAGGGTGGCTTAGGTATGGTCAACCCAGTTCTTTTCTTTTCACTGCTTTTTCTCAAGTTTAATATTGGTAATATGCTTGCAGTGGAACCTCCTGGATGGGCAGGCATTTTTAGATCTTGATTTAGGCCTTTTCTGCGACTTTGGGAAGAAGGTGGCCAAGTGAAGAATCTCAGGGGTCATCGTGGTCAGCTACCAGCCTATGTCGCTCCGTGCCTGAAGTTATTACGGCAGTGGCGATTGTCGGCTGAAGATCTCAGATCGGTTCCGAGGAAAGTCCTTATGAGCCGAGTCTTGAGCGAAGTCTTTCATGACCCACTGGCCTTAAGGGATTGCCCGGGCCCAGTTTTGAGGGCAGGGTTAAGACTTATTAATTTGGACAGAGTACCTCCTAAATTCAGGGATCTGGCCTGGATGTGCTTCCATGGGAGGCTCTATGTTAGGAGCAATTTGAAATTCCGCAGTGGGGTGGATCGTAGCTGTCCTCGGGAGGAGTGTGCAGGTGAGGAGGAGACTATGGACCATTTTCTGCTTCATTGCCCTTTTAACATAGAGGTGTACAAACAGGTGGGACGGGCCCTCGGTGTCCCTTTCCTCTCCAGGCTGGGTTATGCTGAGTGGGTGTATGGAGCATTCAATACTGGTGGGGTTTTTTGTTTAGATACACTTTTTCTAGTTAGCCTAGTAGTCCGTTATTTCACTTGGAACGCACGGTGTCAGGTCAGCATTCGGCGTAAAATCCTTCCTGTTCAGGTGGTGGTGTATGACATTCTGCATGAGGTGGAGAAGATTCGGGTACTTGAGAGAGACAAGCGGAGTCAGGGGGCTTGGTTGAAGGCGTGGAGGGGTTTCAGGCCTCCCTGACTGCCAGGAGTCTCTTTCCCGGGTGTGGCTGTCTGTCTCTTATCACCCTAGATTATTTTTTTGGATTAATTTTTGATAAATGGCTGCGTACATAGGTGATGGGTTGTGCCTCTTAGGCCCTCTCTGCTGCTTTATGTAAATAGTTTTGGTAACGGATTATGTATATATTGTATATATTCTGAACATGGATGCGTATTCCTTGGATTTCTGTTGAAGTTTTGTACTATGGTTTGGTTTTTTACTTTTGTATAAAATTGGTTGCTTGATTCTTTTAATAAAAGATCAATAGTGCCCCATTGTTGATATCAATTGGAGGAATAGTGACCATCACGGATGACAGTGGTAGGAATACTGCTCCATAATTGGTGTCAGTAGGAGGAATAATGCTGTATCTTTGTTGTCAGTGGGAGGTGTAGTTTCCCATCATTGGTGGTGGAGCATTGGACCCAATGGTGGAGATGGAGCACTGGATCCAGTGGGGGTGGTGGAGCATTGAGCCCCATGGTGGAGGTGGAGCATTGAACCCAATGGTGGAGGTGGAGCACTGGATCCAATGGTGGTGGTGAAGCATTGAACCCCATGGTGGAGGTGGAGCATTGAACCCAATGGTGGAGGTGGAGTATTGGACCCAATGGTGGTGGTGGAGTATTGGACCCAATGGTGGAGGTGGAGCACTGGATCCAATGGTGGTGGTGGAGCATTGAACCCCATGGTGGAGGTGGAGCATTGGACCCAATGGTGGAGGTGGAGCACTGGATCCAATGGTGGTGGTGGAGCATTGAACCCCATGGTGGAGGTGGAGCATTGGACCCAATGGTGGTGGTGGAGCATTGGACCCAATGGTTGAGGTGGAGCATTGGACCCAATGGTGGTGGTGGAGTATTGGACCCAATGGTGGAGGTGGTGCACTGGATCCAATGGTGGTGGTAGAGCATTGGACCCAATGGTGGAGGTGGAGCACTTGATCCGATGGTGGTGGTGGAGCATTGGACCCAATGGTGGAGATGGAGCACTGGATCCAGTGGGGGTGGTGGAGCATTGAACCCCATGGTGGAGGTGGAGCATTGGACCCAATAGTGGAGGTGGAGCAATGGATCCAATGGTGCTGGTGAAGCATTGAACCCCATGGTGGAGGTGGAGCATTGGACCCAATGGTGGAGCATTGGACCCAATGGTGGTGGTGGAGCATTGGACCCAATGGTTGAGGTGGAGCATTGGACCCAATGGTGGTGGTGGAGTACTGGATCCAATGGTGGTGGTGGAGCATTGAACCCTATGGTGGAGGTGGAGCATTGGACCCAATGGTGGAGGTGGAGCACTGGACCCAATGGTGGTGGTGGAGCATTGAACCCCATGGTGGAGGTGGAGCATTGGACCCAATGGTGGTGGTGGAGCATTGGACCCAATGGCTGAGGTGGAGCATTGGACCCAATGGTGGTGGTGGAGTATTGGACCCAATGGTGGAGGTGGAGCACTGGATCCAATGGTGGTGGTAGAACATTGGACCCAATGGTGGAGGTGGAGCACTTGATTCAATGGTGGTGGTGGAGCATTGGACCCCATGTTGGAGGTGGAGCATTGGACCCAATGGTGGAGGTGGAGCACTGGATCCAATGGTGGTGGTAGAACATTGGACCCAATGGTGGAGGTGGAGCACTTGATTCGATGGTGGTGGTGGAGCATTGGACCCCATGTTGGAGGTGGAGCATTGGACCCAATGGTGGTGGTAGAGCACTGGTCCCAATGCGGACGCCGTGCTTGGAATGTACTTATAGGTATGCTAACTATCAGTGCCAGGGAGCTGACATTCAGCACAAATATTTAAGGGCAAAGTCCAGTATAGATTTATTAGGTCAGTAGGTAAAAGCAACGCATTTCAGGGACTCACAACCTTCATCAGGGCTAACTGACAAAACAATGTAAAACAATATCAATAGAAGTCAAAGTAGTAGTAAATAAAAGTAATCTCAACAAGAAAAAGTTATATACATTTTGGAGATCAAAATCAAAACTATGTGACCTCCATAGTACAAATAAATAAATGCCAAGGTAGGAATAATCATGGCAAAAAAACTGTAAAAAAAACCCCAAAACAAATAGATACAGAAATCTACAATATCCTTTTGTTTTATTTAGTTATTGGTGTTTTATTGTTTTTCTTATCTGCACTGGAGGTCAAATAATATTAATATTGATCTCTAATATCTATAAAATGTTTTCCGGATGGGATTACCTTTAGGTACCTCTACTTTTACTTCTGCTGATATTGTTTTACTCTGTTTTGTCTCTTGCTTGGTTTTACCTACTGACCTTTTATCAGGGTTAGTAAATCCATATTCTTGTGGTGCACCGATTCTTTACGCTTTGTTTGTTTGAAAAGCAACAAGCCAGAGAAGAGTGACATGCTGGAAATGAGTGACAGCCTGGAGATGAGTGACAGGCTGGAGATGAGTGACAGGCTAGAAATGGGTGACAGGCCGGAGATGAGTGACAGACTGGAGATGAGTGACAGGCTGGAGATGAGTGACAGGCTGGAGATGAGTGACAGGCTAGAAATGGGTGACAGGCCGGAGATGAGTGACAGACTGGAGATGAGTGACAGGCTGGAGATGAGTGACAGGCTGGAGATGAGTGACAGGCTGGAGATGAGTGACAGACTGGAGATGAGTGAAAGGCTGGAGATGAGTGACAGGCTGGAGATGAGTGACAGGCTGGAGATGAGTGACAGACTGGAGATGAGTGAAAGGCTGGAGATGAGTGACAGGCTGGAGATGAGTGACAGGCTGGAGATGAGTGACAGGCTGGAGATGAGTGACAGGCTGGAGATGAGTGACAGGCTGGAGATGAGTGACAGGCTGGAGATGGGAGATATGCAACAAGCTGGAGATAAGCAACAAGCCACAGATGAGTGACAGGCCAGAGATGGGTGACAACCTGGAGATGAGCAACAAGTCAAAGGTGAGTGGCAAGCTGGAGATGAGCAACAGGTTGCAGATGATTGACAAGCTGGAGATGATTGATAAGCCGGAGATGAGTGACAGACCAGAGACAAGCGACAAGTTGGAGATGAGTGGCAGACCAGAGATGAGTGGGTGACTTGAGATGAATGACAAGCTTGAGATGAGTGACAGACCGGAGATGAGCGACAGACCAGAGATGAGTGGGAGACTGGAGCTGAGTGGCAGACCGGAGATGAGCAACAGGCTGGAGATGAGTGGCAGGCTTAAGATTGGTAACAGACTGGAGATGAGCGGCAGACCGGAGATGAGCAACAGGCTGGAGATGAGTGACAGACTGGAGATGAGTGGCAGACTGGAGATGAGTGGCAGACCGGAGATGAGCAACAAGCTGGAGATGAGCGACATGCTGGAGATGAGCGACAGGCTGGAGATGAGCGACAGGCTGGAGATGAGCGACAGACTGGAGATGAGTGGCAGACTGGAGATGAGTGGCAGACCGGATATGAGTGACAGACTTGACAAACTGGAGATGAGTGGCAAACCAGAGATGAGCAACAGGCTGGAGATAAGCGACAGACCGGAGATAAGTGACAAACTGGAGATGAGTGGCAGACCAGAGATGAGTGACAGACTGGAGATGAGCGACAGACTGGAGATGAGTGGCAGACCGGAGATGAATGACAGACCGGAGATGAGTGACAAACTGGAGATGAGTGGCAGACCAGAGATGAGTGACAGACTGGAGATGAGCGACAGACTGGAGATGAGTGACAGACCGGAGATGAGCGACAGACTGGAGATGAGTGACAGACTGGAGATGAGTGGCAGACCGGAGATGAATGACAGACTGGAGATGAGTGACAAACTGGAGATGAGTGGCAGACCAGAGATGAGTGACAGACTGGAGATGAGCGACAGACCGCAGATGAGCGGCAGACCGGAGATGAGCGACAGACCGGAGATGAGCGACAGACCGGAGATGAGTGACAGACTGGAGATGAGTGACAGACTGGAGATGAGTGGCAGGCTTGAGATTAGTAACAAACTGGAGATGAGCGGCAGACCGGAGATGAGCAACAGGCTGGAGATGAGTGACAGACTAGAGATGAGTGGCAGACTGGAGATGAGCAACAAGCTGGAGATGAGCGACATGCTGGAGATGAGCGACAGGCTGGAGATGAGTGGCAGACCGGATATGAGTGACAGACTTGACAGACTGGAGATGAGTGGCAGACTGGAGAATGGAGATGAGTGACAGGCTTGAGATTAGTGACAGACTGGAGATGAGTGACAGACTGGAGATGAGTGGCAGACTGGAGATGAGTGGCAGGCTTGAGATTAGTAACAGACTGGAGATGAGCGACAGACCGGAGATGAGCGACAGACCGGAGATGAGCGACAAACAGGACTCGAGTGGCAAACCACAGATGAGCAACAGGCTGGAGATAAGCGACAGACTGGAGCTGAGTGACAAACTGGAGATGAGTGGCAGACCGGAGATGAGTGGCAGACCGGAGATGGGTGGCAGACCGGAGATGGGTGGCAGACTGGAGATGAGTGACAGACTGGAGATGAGTGACAGACTGGAGATGAATGACAAACTGGAGATGAGTGGCAGACCAGAGATGAGTGACAGACTGGAGATGAGCGACAGACTGGAGATGAGTGGCAGACCAGAGATGAGCGACAGACTGGAGATGAGTGACAGACCGAAGATGAGCGACAGACTGGAGATGAGTGGCAGACCGGAGATAAAAGACAGACTGGAGATGAGTGACAAACTGGAGATGAGTGGCAGACCATAGATGAGTGACAGACTGGAGATGAGCGACAGTCCGCAGATGAGTGGCAGACCGGAGATGACCGACATACCGGAGATGAGCGACAGACTGGAGATGAGTGACAGACTGGAGATGAGCGACAGTCCGCAGATGAGTGGCAGACCGGAGATGAGCGACAGACCGGAGATGAGCGACAGACCGGAGATGAGCTACAGACTGCAGATGAGTGACAGACTGGAGATGAGTGACAGACCGGAGATGAGTGACAGACTGGAGATGAGCAACAGACTGGAGATGAGTGACAGACTGGAGATGAGTGACAGACCGGAGATAAGTGACAGACTGGAGACAGACTGGAGATGAGTGGCAGACTGGAGATGAGCAACAGACTGGAGATGAGTGACAGACTGGAGATGAGTGACAGACCGGAGATAAGTGACAGACTGGAGACAGACTGGAGATGAGTGGCAGACTGGAGATGAGTGACAGACCGGAGATGAGTGACAGACTGGAGATGAGCAACAGACTGGAGATGAGTGACAGACTGGAGATGAGTGACAGACCGGAGATAAGTGACAGACTGGAGACAGACTGGAGATGAGTGGCAGACTGGAGATGAGTGACAGACCGGAGATAAGTGACAGACTGGAGACAGACTGGAGATGAGTGGCAGACTGGAAATGAGTGACAGACCGGAGATAAGTGACAGACTGGAGACAGACTGGAGATGAGTGGCAGACTGGAGATGAGTGACAGACCGGAGATAAGTGACAGACTGGAGACAGACTGGAGATGAGTGGCAGACTGGAGATGAGTGACAGACCGGAGATGAGTGACAGACTGGAGACAGACTGGAGATGAGTGGCAGACTAGAGATGAGTGGCAGACCGGAGATGAGCGACAGACTGGAGATGAGCAACAGACTGGAGATGAGCGGCAGACCGGAGATGAGTGACAGACCATTTTTCATTTTGGATAGAGTAAGGGAGGGTTATCACCCCTGTCCAGGGGCAGACTGACAACTCATGGGGCCCCCTGGCAATAGGAGATTATGGGGCCCCAAGGCTTACAGATGGCCGCCACGTGGCAGCCATCTTTTTGACACATCATTAATGTGGGTATACCCATGCGGAGGGGCACCATGCTCGGCGACATGCAGAGTGGCAGTGGACTTACAGCTGGCGACCCAGTAAAGGCACCAGGAGCCTCTCATGGGCTGTGCCACCTTAACAGCACCATGGGCCCCTGGGCAAAATAATGCACTAGGACCCCTACCAGGGAAATGATGACCTGCGGCAAACAATGGGCACGGCCAATGGGAGAGTCTTAATGGAGGACTGAACAGAATCTGCATCTGCTGTATACAATCCCAACACACCACACTCCTTGTACCCATAACAATCGAATTGTCACAACTGATGATCACAGACACAAATACATCTCAGTCAAAGGATTATTTGTTTATAAAATAAATGTTTCCATTTTAAATGTTTTAATGCACAAAAAAATAAAAAAAGGATATTTTGGTCTTGGGCCGGTTCACTCCACAAAAACGCACTCCAGGTCCTTTCCGGATGCACATTTTTAACGCGTTTTTGATGCATTTCCAGATGCATTGCAGAGTCATTTTTCCTTCTCTTTTCCTGTTTTTCCCCCCACTTTACTGGGGCTCCAGTGTGTATTTGATGCATTCCAATGCGTTTTTGATGCATGCTGCGTTCCAGTACAGTCCAGTGCCGGGAAAATGCAGTATGTGCTACCTTTTTCTGGAACTGGAAATCCTTGAAACTGACTGCACTGGTGGGAACTTTGCCATTGGAAACCATACAACATACTATCCATGCGTTTTTGATGCAGAAAAAAAAAACGCACTGGACTGCATGTGGTGTGAAACGGCCCTTACTGAGGCCACCTTACAGAAGAACTTAATTGAAACCAGCCACTGTTGAGACAATGAAAACCTTGGTGAGGTCTCTGTACAGTATAATGTACAGAGCACGTGGGTCAGGAGTAAGTAACAGACAATATATAGAGCCAGGATGAGCGCCACGTTCACATCAGAGTCCTCCCTTACATCAAAGTCCCGACATTCTCCCTATACATCACTGTCTGCAGAGTCCCCCCTTACATCAGAGTCCCACCTTATGACAGAGACCCACCCCAGGGCAGAGCCCCCAGAGTGCCACGTAACAGCAGAGCTCCCAGAGTACCACATAACAGCAGAGCTCCCAGAGTGCCACGTAACAGCAGAGCTCCCAGAGTGCCACATAACAGCAGAGCCCCCAGAGTGCCACGTAACAGCAGAGCCCCCAGAGTACCACATAACAGCAGAGCTCCCAGAGTGCCACGTAACAGCAGAGTTCCCAGAGTGCCACGTAACAGCAGAGCTCCCAGAGTGCCACATAAAAGCAGAGCTCCCAGAGTGCCACGTAACAGCAGAGTTCCCAGAATGCCACGCTACAGCAGAGTTCCCAGAGTGCCACACTACAGCAGAGTTCCCAGAGTGCCACCTAACAGCAGAGCCCCCAGAGTGCCACATAACAGCAGAGCTCCCAGAGTGCCACGTAACAGCAGAGCCCCCAGGGTACCACATAACAACAGAGCCCCCAGAGTGCCACATAACAGCAGAGCCCCCAGAGTACCATATTACAGCAGAGCTCCCAGAGTGCCACATAACAGCAGAGCCCCCAGAGTACCACATAACAGCAGAGCCCCCAGAGTGCCACATAACAGCAGAGCCCCCAGAGTACCACATAACAGCAGAGCTCCCAGAGTGCCACATAACAGCAGAGCCCCCAGAGTGCCACGTAACAGCAGAGCCCCCAGAGTACCACATAACAGCAGAGCTCCCAGAGTGCCACGTAACAGCAGAGTTCCCAGAGTGCCACGTAACAGCAGAGCTCCCAGAGTGCCACATAAAAGCAGAGCTCCCAGAGTGCCACGTAACAGCAGAGTTCCCAGAATGCCACGCTACAGCAGAGTTCCCAGAGTGCCACACTACAGCAGAGTTCCCAGAGTGCCACCTAACAGCAGAGCCCCCAGAGTGCCACATAACAGCAGAGCTCCCAGAGTGCCACGTAACAGCAGAGCCCCCAGGGTACCACATAACAACAGAGCCCCCAGAGTGCCACATAACAGCAGAGCCCCCAGAGTACCATATTACAGCAGAGCTCCCAGAGTGCCACATAACAGCAGAGCCCCCAGAGTACCACATAACAGCAGAGCCCCCAGAGTGCCACATAACAGCAGAGCCCCCAGAGTACCACATAACAGCAGAGCTCCCAGAGTGCCACATAACAACAGAGCCCCAGAGTGCCATGTAACAGCAGAGCTCCCAGAGTACCACATAACAGCAGAGCCCCCAGAGTGCCATATTACAGAAGAGCCCCCAGAGTACCACATTACAGAAGAGCCCCTAGAGTGCCACATAATAGCAGAGCCCCCAGAGTACCACATTACAGAAGAACCCCTAGAGTGCCACATAATGGCAGGGTCCCCTTACACAAACTTGTTGCAGGCTCTGAACTGCGCATGTGCAGTCGTGGAGCCAGCTGAATAGTGAACTGCTGTGGTTGGCCTCAGATCGGGCAGTGGGGCTTGTGAATAAAAGCCGTGCTTTTTGTGTGCCATGGTATAACTGCACAGGTGGGCACCTAGGCCTGCCCTGCTGCCTGATCTGATAGAATCAAAAAATAGAGCGCTAATCTGCGTGCTTAACTCGAATACTCATTCCCCCGCTCCTAGCACAAATCCTCTACCCCTCAAATTTCCCCTCGAGCACAAAGCACAGATTCTCCTCCCCCAATCCCCTATCTTAGCACAAACCCCCCCCCCCCCCCAAAAAAAATTTCCCCTCCTAGCACAAATGCCCCCCAATCATCCCTACTAGCACAAATCCCCCTTCCCAAAAAATATCCCCTCTTAGCACAAATCCCCCACACCATCCCACAGTACCCCATCCCAGCACAAATCCTCTCCCCCATCTCTCCTATTAGCACAAATACCTCCCCAAATTTCCCCTCCTAGAACAATTCTTACCTCCTGCCGCATGCCACCCCCCTAATTTCCCCACAAACACAAATCTCCTCCCCCCCAAAATTCCCCCTCCCAACACAAATTCCCTCCCCCCAATCTCCTTGTGGTGCCCCCCAACCTCACATGGTACCACAGTGCCCAGGGCAGACGCCCCTCCTGCCCACCCCTTGTCCTGGCCCTTCCTGGCATGCTGGTACTTGTAGTGACCCAGCAGCTCACAGACACATGAGGTGGTAATACAGGAGAGGAGGAGAATGTGCCTGTTTACTGGTGGGCAGGTAATGATTAGGAAGGTATAGTAGAGATTGGGGGAGACGCTCAGAACCTGTCCTTCCTCCAGAAGCAGTGCCCACAGAAAAAAAAAATCTAACATCCTCAGAGAGAGGAGGAGCCCTGCTAAAGGACCCCCCCCACCACCACCACCACCAAGGTAAGCACTGACAAGAATACATTTAGTTCAAATTAGTCAGCTTACCTTCTTCTATCAGACAGCAGCCCCTCCCACACTGCAGGCTGTCCCCTCCTCCCTCTCCTGTCCTCCAGCAGTCGGCATCTCCGGCTCTGAAGTCAAATAAGCCACGCTGGAGAAGGGGGCGTGTACAGTGTTCTTCCTATTGGCTGAGGAGGTAGTGAGCAGCTATAGCATCCGGATTAAAAGGATGTCGGTAAGGGACATTTCAGGGACAGATGTAAAAAAACCACAGATTTCTACATACTGTCCCTGCTTTTACTGAGGCTGGCAACCTTGTTGGGGCCCCCTAGTGGCCCCGGGCCCTCGGGCTGTGCCCAAATGGTTAGTCTACCCCTGTCAAATTTTTTTTTCCGCCATCTGTGTCCCATTGGGGAGATTTCCTCTCACTTCCTTCACTTCCTGTCCCATAGCCAAACAGGAAGTGAGAGGAAATCCCTGTAAATAAAGAGAATTCCTTAGGGACCCCCCAGGTCACCAGAACTAGTGTCTCTATTGGAAGATTTCCCCTCTATTACTTTTCTGGGGATAACCCAAAATTTGGGATTTTCTTTTACTTTCACTTACAATGATAATGGTAAACAGGACATATAGAGAGGGAGAATTTCCCTAACGGGGGGCACAGACAACAATAAAACTGACAGGGGTTCTAATCCCTCTACACTCTTTCCATAACTAAAAAAAAACTTTTGCATTTAAGTTATTGTTTAAGGCATGTGCTGTATAGAAATGGTTTTTGGAGCCACTGAATCAGCCAGTTGCAGGTATAATATGACATTTTTAGAGGACTTATCTTTTAGGAAAAACATTACACTGAGTATTGTTTGTATCTAAAAAGAACATTGTATTATGGCGGGCATGTCCGAAGTCCGGCCCAAGGGCCAATCACGGCCAGTGTTCCAGTTTATTATGGCCCCCTGGTGATTTGGATATATCTATATCTTTTGTGGCCGCCAGAGCCACAAAAGATATATATCATATTTATCGGCACTGCCTCGGAGGGGGGTGGGATGAGCACCGTCAGTATACACACAGGAGAATCTCCTGTCTACTCGGCGGCATCTGTAATAGGAAGTCCCGTCTCCTGGGCTGCCATTGGATGACTGTGCTGTCTATCAAAGGAGGCGGGACTTTGTATTAAAGAGGCCGCCGAGTAAACAGGAGATTCTCCTGTATGTAATCTTTTGGCGCTCGTCCCGCCCCCCTCCCTGTCCTCTCCGAGGCTGCAGATGGGCATCGATCAGACTGCACTGATCGCAATGGTGAGGCTGCATTCATGGCAATGGTGAGGCTGCATTGATTGCAATGGTGAGTCTGCATTCATGGCAATGGTGAGGCTGCATTCATGGCAATGGTGAGGCTGCATTGATTGCAATGGTGAGGCTGCATTGTTTGCAATGGTGAGGCTGCATTGATTGCAATGGTGAGGCTGCATTCATGGCAATGGCAAGGCTGCATTGATTGCAATGGTGAGGCTGCATTGATTGCAATGGTGGGGCTGCATTCATGGCAATGGCAAGGCTGCATTGATTGCAATGGTGAGGCTGCATTGATTGCAATGGTGAGGCTGCATTCATGGCAATGGCAAGGCTGCATTGATTGCAATGGTGAGGCTGCATTGATTGCAATGGTGAGGCTGCATTGTTTGCAATGGTGAGGCTGCATTGATTGCAATGGTGAGGCTGCATTCATGGCAATGGCAAGGCTGCATTGATTGCAATGGGGAGGCTGCATTGATTGCAATGGTGAGGCTGCATTGATTGCAATGGTGGGGCTGCATTGATTGCAATGGTGAGGCTGCATTGATTGCAATGGTGAAGCTGCATGCAGGCAATGGTGAGGCTGCATTGATTGCAATGGTAAAGCTGCATTCAGGCAATGGTGAGGCTGCATTCATGGCAATGGTAAGGCTGCATTGATTGCAATGGTGAGGCTGCAGATGGGCACTGATTAGGCTGCATTGATGGGCACTGACTCTTATTTTGCTTCACTGTTCCTTATTTAAAATTTTGTTTTTTCCTGAAACTTCCCTCTTAAAGTGAAGGTGCGTGTTATAAGCCGATAAATACGCTGAATATATCCAAATAACACACCCGAGCTCATCCTGAGCGGCGCTCTGGGATTTGTTGGTGGATATATATATATCTCCAAATACCACCCCTGAGCTCATGTCTTCACCACACACAGCCACAAAGGCAGGAGAACTCTTGTTGGGCCGTGTATTATTGCTCGGACAAACACAAACAATTAGACCGAATTTTAATGGTTCAAAGAATGTCAGGCAAAATGGTCGGCCCTCACACATGTTCACTTCATCAAATCTGGCCCTCTTAATATCCTGATTTTGTTACAAATAATAATATCATTGTGAACATGTTCCATGGAGGCCAATGAAATGTCCCCCCGAAACTGCAATCATTTCTGACTGATAACAATACATCTTCTCCATACTGCTTCCAGTCTGGAGGATCTACATACAGCGCCGTGCGCTCCATGTGCCTCATTATCAATGCATGTATGCAATCACAGATTTCACACTTGGCCAACAGGAAGATAGAGGAGTATGTGATAAGAGGGTGCCGGAGATTTCTACATCTGTTCTATATAGAACAACCATCACATATCCGAGGCTAAAAAATCTATCTATCTATCTATCTATCTACATATCTATCTATCTATCTATCTATCTATCTATCTATCTATCTATCTATCTATCTATCTATCTATCTATCTATCTATCTATCTATCTATCTATCTATCTATCTATCTATCTATCTATCTATCTATTCATATTTATCTATCTCTCTACAGGAATTTTGGCCTTTGCTTCCTTTTTTTTCACACCCTCCATTGTACAGGTCCTCTTTTAGGACATGAACTAGCCACATGGGAATGAATGAGATTACGGTAGGAAAATTTGAAAATTGACAATTATTACAGTTTTTCTCCATTGTTTTGGCTCATTTCTTGAAACAGAAATGACATTCTCAAAACTCTAAGTTCATTTGGCAAAACAGTCTTACAGTTCAGCACAACTCTATAACTCACGTGCAAAAGCTCACATCTCTCCCAAAACTGTTCACTCATGCTTCAAAACCATATTCCTTTCCCATATAAAGAGTCAGTGCTACCAAAATGGCAAAGATTCTTCTTAATTGCTTTGGCTCATTTCTTGAAACAGACCAGACGTTCTCAACTCTCTTGGTGCTTTTGCCAAAATAACCTGGATGGTTCAGCACAACACCATGGTTCACCTTCAAAAGCTCATATCTTTCCCAAAACAGTTCACTCATGTGTCAAAAATACATTTCTTTCTCATTCATATAGTCAGTGCCCCCAAAATCCTTCATCCCTTTGGCATTGTGTAAGCACTGCAAGTCAAAATGTTTAGATGTTTTGTCTCTAAGGCAGAGGACCATTAAAATATATCCCTCATGTCCACCTTTCAGTCTTAGCCCAGTCCTTCATTGACAATGGTTACTGTACAGTTTTTGTCTAGCTAACTGAATACAATTGTGTATAAAACTGAAAAAAAAATAAAAGATTTTAGGGTAAGAGTAGCCTCCAAGGTTTTACATCACACATTGCACTCATACTGCCAAGGAAAAATTACTTTACAGTATTGTAACCATTATCCTTCACACACAAAGTAACTTCCATAAATCAGAGTAAAAAGAAAATGTATACAGCATAATATACGGAAATATAAACACACAAACAAAAAACAAGGAAAATTACATTTAGCCTACAATGCTGTAAATAAAGCTGGAGTTTCACAACTACTGTAACATCTCTTCACTGGCCACCGTCCTCACCCTCCTGCCCGTCCTCACCCTCCTCACCCTCCTCACCGACCTCACCCTCCTCACCCTCCTCACCGTCCTCACCCTCCTCACCCTCCTGCCCATCCACACCCTCCTCACCCTCCTCACCGACCTCACCCTCCTCACCCTCCTCACCCTCCTGCCCATCCACACCCTCCTCACCCTCCTCACCGACCTCACCCTCCTCACCCTCCTCACCGTCCTCACCCTCCTCACCCTCCTCACCCTCCTGCCCATCCACACCCTCCTCACCCTCCTCACCGTCCTCACCCTCCTCACCCTCCTCACCCTCCTCACCCTCCTGCCCATCCACACCCTCCTCACCCTCCTCACCCTCCTCACCCTCCTGCCCATCCACACCCTCCTCACCCTCCTCACCCTCCTCACCGTCCTCACCCTCCTCACCCTCCTCACCCTCCTGCCCATCCACACCCTCCTCACCCTCCTCACCCTCCTCACCCTCCTGCCCATCCACACGCTGCTGTCTGTCTGGCCACAGATTCTCATCAACATCGCAGCGTATATCCTCCCTTGCGATGCAACGAGGAAAGAAGCTGCGTGCATGTCGCAATCATCCCCTACAAAAAACAAAGGGAAAGGTAATTCATCAAGGAGGAACATGCAATGGTCAAAACGTATATGAAATGCTTTTTATTGAAAGTACACTATAAACACCAATCCAATAATATACTGTAAAAACAGGTACCATCACCAATATAAAAATGACAACGTTGTCATTGACAGACACAGATGGCCACCACTCACATATACCACACACACCTCATGTGAATTCATTCAAGATAGATATACAAGAATGAATTCAGATTAGATACTAGATACATATCATCTGCTGGATAACTGAAAGTCCTGGTAAATCAAATGATAACAGCAGATGGTAAGTGAAAGGAGAGATATGTGGGGTTGTGGATGGTAATGCAGTAGCCCTAGATATCAGGTCCTCATAGATGTAGGAACAAGAAGAACCGGGGGGATAGGGGGGGAAGATGGGGGGAACGGAAATGGGAAGACCCTGTACTGACTCAACAGTAGCGTGGTCACTGGATACTGCAGTCCTGGTCAGTTACTGTAAGATCACCCTGGGCCATCAATATTTCGCAGCGCTGATGACAGGGAATGGGAGTTCCTGTTTGCAGGATATGGTGAGCCGTAGCGGATTGAATCAGGCTGAGCAGTGTAACTCATTTAGTGAATCATACATACTGGGTGGATGCACTGATTGAGACAACTGTCCCCTGTCCAGGACACAAACAGATTAGATCTCACCCAGTGTTGAGTCTGTGGTGCATCAGGACACATCACCGGACCGAGTTCAGGCTCATGCCGTCTCCAGCTGGCTAGTTGAGTTGTCTCCCGTCCTCCGCCGGGTCCTAAGCTGTGCATATCCTTTGATGGCGTACTGAGGGTAAGTAGAAGGTGTACGCCCAGGGAGATGCGGTGAATAAAGCAGAGTTTTCTAAAGTGTTCAGTCCTCCGCTCGTTCCGTTTCCCGGGAAGTTTCAAATGGCCATGTTACTGTAATTACAGGCCAGTGATGCCTGGGCTGGTGGGTGGATCTGGAGGTCTGTGGGAATGCTATGGGTAGCGTGATGGCATCATGCTGACACGTTTCATCCGCCAATCGGATTTCATCAGAGCATCCCCTACACTGATCTCCTGTAATATCCTCACAGGCAGCATCCATTGCATGGAGCAGGGACCTCTGATCTTGAGCTCGATGCTCATACACTCTCCACCTCCAAGCGGAGAAAAACTCCTCAATAGGGTTGAGGAAAGGAGAGTAAGGTGGTAGGAACACCATATCCATCCTTGGATGAGCAGTGAACCAGGCCCTCATAAGCAGGCCACGGTGGAAATTCACATAGTCCCATACAATTATATATTGTGGTAGGTGAGGCCCTATGAGACCTCTCTTATTTTCAGGGATCAAATCCAAACGAAGGCGGTCCAAGAAGATAAGGAGCTTCTGTGTATTCTATGGGCCAAGACTGGGGATGTGAGTGGCCACACCATTCCCAGAAATGGCAGCACACATAGTTATATTGCCCCCTCGCTGGCCTGGGACATCCACCGTGACCTGGTGGCCAATAAAATTTCGGCCACGTCTTCGGCCCTTGGCCAGGTTGAAGCCAGCCTCATCCACATACACAAGTATGTGAGAAGTCTCGTTTCCTTCCAATGCCATTATTCTCTACAATAGAGTAAAAAAAGAAAACATCAAATCAGTCATACAGAAGAGTCATACACTACAGTTACAGACAGTTACATAGGAATGTTCTAAACAAGTTCAATATATTACTGGCCAGTATTCCCGTGGTTCCAAACCTGGGGTACATGTACCCTATGCAGAGGTACTACAGGGGGTATTTGACAGAAAGGGGAGGGGAAAAATTATCAATGAGTAGACTTACTGAAATGTTACAGTAAAACCCACAGTATTAGATAGATTTACATGGGAGGCACTACTGTAATTGCAGCTCTTTGACCCTTTTTCTTACTGTATTGTATGTTATATTCTTCAAAATAAGGATTATAATGATAATTGCATCATACAGTAAGCTGCAGTTTTTAGACAAAATGTTTATAAATCAGATACGTAAATCAAATACTTTCATACCTGGATTACCTAGATTCAGAAATCAGGTAAAGTGGGTACTGAAACCAATACATTTCGGGAACCACTGCTTACGGTAATTGTAAAAAGGTTATCTTGATGGACAACCAGCGACTGACTTCCATGTACATACTGGTACCGCAGCTCTTTCACTCTGTCAGAGTTCCTCTCAAATGGTACCCTGTAAATTTGCTTCATTGTCATCTGATGCTTCTTCAATATGTGGGCCATTGTGGAGATGCTTATAGAGTTGACATTTTGGAATATGGCTTTGTCTTGTAGGATTGCAGTGCAGATCTGTCTCAATGTGATGGCATTATTTGCAAACACCATGTTACAGATCTCTTGTTCTTGTTGTTCATTGAGAAGTTTTCCGTAATGTAATCGTATTGTTTTTTTACTTACAGTAACTTTACCACAATTCCAATGCATCACTGCACAGTGACTGGAATATTACTGTAAACTGTATCATCAATATTGTAGAAAATAAACTATTCCATACTATTCTATAGTTTATTTTCTACAATATTTTTCTTGTTATTGTTAGTATCATACGTAACATCCCACTGAGGTAAGGTACTGTAATACTGTAGGCCTATCACACACACATACACACTAAATGAATACGTAAATGAGTAAATAAACATATTTGTTGCTGTATGCACAGTGTCCTGTCCTATACATTATATAATTCCATCATTGACTGACTACATACCTGTTTTCCCTGCGAAAGGTTTGGATGATAGAGAAGACTGTAGAGCGAGGCACATTAGGTTGCACTCGGCGACCTTCCTCCGCCATTGTGAGGCCATGGTCGATGACATGATCTATAATTGTGGCCCGAATTTCATCAGGGACAGTATAGTGTCTTCGTGCTCCTCTGCCCTCTGCCTCTTCCCCCTATTCCACCGCCACTCACCCTTACTCCTCTTCCTCTTCTTCTTCCTCTTCCTCGAGCAGGCAGTTTCCCTTGTTCATTTACTTGGCCAGGTGCCTCCATGTTCAGAAATTGTACTGGTCCTGCACGGTCAAGCTCTATATATACATGTTTGGCAGCATTTGCAATCATGGACAGCACCTGTCAGGTAACTAAACATACTGTTTGATTGGTCATCTGAGACCAACTCCGACTCCTCCTTTGTTAGGCTCCTTTCACACTGGGGCGGGGGCGTTGTCGGCGGTAAAGCGCCGCTATTGTAAGCGGTGATTTACCGTCGGTATACGGCCGCTAGCTGGGCGGTTTTACCCCCCTGCTAGCGGCCGAGAAAGGGTTAAAACCACCGCAAAGCGCCTCTGCAGAGGCGCTTTGCCGGCGGTATAGCCGCGCCGTCCCATTGATTTCAATGGGCAGGAGTAGTAAAGGAGAGCGGTATACACACCGCTCCTTCACCGCTCCGAAGATGCTGCTGGCAGGACTTTTTTTACCGTCCTGCCAGCGCATCGCTCCAGTGTGAGAACCCTCGGGGCTTTCACACTGGAATCAAAGCAGCGGCACTTTCGGGTCGGTTTGCAGGCGCTATTATTAGCGCAATAGCGCCTGCAAACCGCCCCAGTGTGCAAGGGCTCTTAGTCAAGTTCTAGTTGCACCTGACTGTCAATTGCTGTAATCATTTTATCAAATGTTCCAAGAGATTCATATATGGTATTCATGGTATTATGTTCCTGAATAATTTTGACAATTGAACAGACTATTGTGCATGTGATGACTTAAACAATGAAATGATGCTGATACGTTTTGGAGAGAACAACCATTAGACTGAGAATTGACAATCAGTTTAGATCAACAAGATCTATTCACTTGGAAATTGTGCTAAATGTAGGCTACTTGTACTTAATCATTTGAAAGATGTACTGAGACATTGAGACATGTACTGAGACATTTGCAGTTTTGATGAAATGAGTGAGAAATTCAATTCAGTTGTGAACAATTGCCAAGTGGTTTGGAGATTTGTCCATGTTGTTTTGAGAATGTCATTTCTGTTTCAAGAAATGAGCCAAAACAATGGAGAAAAACTGTAACAGGTTCCAAAGTATAAGCAGACCTGATCATGTAAAAATGTTCTGTTTTTTTTTTTCTAATTGATTTGCACAGGAATGGAGGTTTTACAACCCAATGTGGAATGTGGCCCCAGAGGGTAAAGGGTTGCAAAGGTCCTGGTGTTCAGCAACCGTGGGGCTGACCCCGCTGCAGAACACGTGAAAGGGTCCCACTGCAGGGCAGTACTAAAGGGCCCCACGACAGGAGTAAAGGGCCCAAGGCTCAGAGGGAAGGGCCCGTGGGAGCAGAGGAATGGGCACCGGAACCGATGGAAAGGGCCCCGGGACCAGTGGGTCCGGGGGTCTTTCATTGTTTCTTTTACTGGGCCCCTGAAGGTTCTAGTTATGATTCTGGTGCTTACTATAAACACTTTGCAATATCCCCTTTAAACACCTTACCAGTGGCGGACCTACCAGGGTCGCAAAGGTCGTCGCACTTGCGACCGGATCCTGGCGTTCAGCCACCATGGGGATGACCCGCTGCAGAACATGTGAAGGGGTCCCACTGCAGGGTGGTAATAAAGGGCCCCCGTGACAGGAGTAAAGGGCTCGAGGCTGAGAGGGAAGGGCCCCGGGACCAGAGGAAAGAGCAAGGGCACCAGGACCGATTAAAAGGGCCCCAGGACCGAAAAAAAAGGGGCCCTTCATTGTTTTTTGCACTGGGTCGCTGAAAGTTCTAGTTACTTCTTTGGTGCTTACTATAAACACTCTATAATGTCCTCTTTAAACTACAATGCTAGCAAGTTCTTTACAACAGCTGAAATTTCAAATCAGTGACAATGCCTGCCTGATTGTCAAATTAGGATGAGATGACAAGGAGGCGTATGTTACATGTTGAAGTTAATGTCCCGCCTCTCAAGAAGGCCCATGTACAGTCATGCCCAGGGCTTTTTTTCTTAGAGAATAAGGTGCAGGTACTCCATTTTAGAGTCACCCCTTGCCTCCACCCCCTACCCACCTCAAAGTAACGCCCCTTTCAGAGAATACAGAACCAAGTATCATTTTGTGGTGCTATCTAATTTGTATGGAATTTGATCATGATAACAAGAAAAACAGTAAAATAGATCCCCTGAAGCCATCAAGCAGAGACCACCCTTTGCAACAATAGATCCCCCAGCAGCAACAAATCCCTCCCTGCAACAACAGATTGCCCCAGCAACAATAGATCCCACCCTGCAACAACAGATCCCCCCCAGCTTTAAAAGACACCGCCGCAACAAAATACCTACCAGCAACAATAGATTCCCCAGCAGCAACAAATCCCTCCCTGCAACAACAGATTGCCCCAGCAACAATAGATCCCACCCTGCAACAACAGATCCCCCCCAGCTTTAAAAGACACCGCCGCAACAAAATACCTACCAGCAACAATAGATTCCCCAGCAGCCTGCATCAATAGACCCTCCAGCACCCAAAGCCATTACATACATTCAGTGCTGGAGTTGCCGGAACTGCGCTCCCCCCGCGTTCCTGCTGAAAAAAAGCCCTGGTCACGCCAATGAACATCTAAATGATTCAGAGAAGGATTGAGAGAAAGTGCTGTGGTCAGATGAGACCAAAATTAAGCTCTTTGGCATTAACTCGACTCGCCGTGTTTGGAGGGAGAAAAATGCTGACTATGACCCTAAGAATACCATCCCTGCAGTCAAGCACGGAGGTGGAAACATGATGCTTTGGGGCTGTTTCTCTCCTAAAGGTACAGGCCGGCTTAGCCGCATTGAGGGGCCAAAGGATGGGGGTCATGTATTGTATAATTTTGGATGAGAACCTTCTTCCCTCAGCCAGAACACTGAAGATGGGTCGTGGATGGATCTTCTAGCATGACAATGACCCAAAACATACCGTCAAGGCAACAAAGGAGTGGCTCAAGAAGAAGCACTTAAGGTCATGGAGTGGCCTAGCCAGTTTCCAGACCTTACATACATAGTTACATAGTAGGTGAGGTTGAAAAAAGACACACGTCCATCAAGTCCAACCTATGTGTGTGATTATGTGTCAGTATTACATTACATATCCCTGTATGTTGCGGTCATTCAGGTGATTATCTAATAGTTTCTTGAAGCTATCAATGCTCCCCGCTGAGACCACCGCCTGTGGAAGGGAACTCCACATCCTTGCCGCTCTTACAGTAAAGAACCCTCTACGTAGTTTAAGGTTAAACCTCTTTTCTTCTAATTGTAATGAGTGGCCACGAGTCTTATTAAACTCTCTTCTGCGAAAAAGTTTTATTGTGGGGTCACCAGTACAGTACTCAACACACAGCCATTAGTGTCTAAACCGCTGGCAACAAAAGTGAGTGAAAATGTCCAAATTGGGCCCAAATATGAGTTATTTTGAGGGGACAGCAAATTTACACTGTTATACAAGCTGTACACTCACTACTTTACATTGTAGCAAAGTGTCATTTCTTCAGTGTTGTCACATGAAACGATAGAATAAAATATTTACAAAAATGTGAGGGGTGTACTCACTTTTGTGAGATACTGTATATACACTACCGTTCAAAAGTTTGGGGTCACCCAAACAATTTTGTGTTTTCCATGAAAAGTCACACTTATTCACCACCATACGTTGTGAAATGAATAGAAAATAGAGTCAAGACATTGACAAGGTTAGAAATAATGATTTGTATTTGAAATAACATTGTTTTTACATCAAACTTTGCTTTCATCAAAGAATCCTCCTTTTGCAGCAATTACAGCATTGCACACCTTTGGCATTCTAGCTGTTAATTTATTGAGGTAAGCTGGAGAAATTGCACCCCACGCTTCTAGAAGCAGCTCCCACAAGTTGGATTGGTTGGATGGGCACTTCTGGCGTACCATACGGTCAAGCTGCTCCCACAACAGCTCAATGGGGTTCAGATCTGGTGACTGTGCTGGCCACTCCATTACCGATAGAATACCAGCTGCCTGCTTCTGCTGTAAATAGTTCTTGCACAATTTGGAGGTGTGTTTAGGGTCATTGTCCTGTTGTAGGATGAAATTGGCTCCAATCAAGCGCTGTCCACTGGGTATGGCATGGCGTTGCAGAATGGAGTGATAGCCTTCCTTATTCAGAATCCCTTTTACCCTGTACAAAGCTCCCACCTTACCAGCACCAAAGCAACCCCAGACCATCACATTACCTCCCCCATGCTTAACAGATGGCGTCAGGCATTCTTCCAGCATCTTTTCATTTGTTCTGCGTCTCACAAACGTTCTTCTTTGTGATCCAAACACCTCAAACTTGGATTCATCCGTCCACAACACTTTTTTCCAGTCTTCCTCTGTCCAATGTCTGTGTTCTTTTGCCCATCTTAATCTTTTTCTTTTATTGGCCAGTCTCAGATATGGCTTTTTCTTTGCCACTCTGCCCTGAAGCCCAAAATCCCGCAGCCGCCTCTTCACTGTAGATGTTGACACTGGTGTTTTGCGGGTACTATTTAATGAAGATGGCAGTTGGGGTCCTGTGAGACGTCTGTTTCTCAAACTAGAGACTCTAATGTGCTTATCTTCTTGCTTAGTTGTGCAACGCGGCCTCCCACTTCTTTTTCTACTCTGGTTAGAGCCTGTTTGTGCTGTCCTCTGAAGGGAGTAGTACACACCGTTGTAGGAAATCTTCAATTTCTTTGCAATTTCTCGCATGGAATAGCCTTCATTTCTAAGAACAAGAATAGACTGTCGAGTTTCAGATGAAAGTTCTCTTTTTCTGGCCATTTTGAGCGTTTAATTGACCCCACAAATGTGATGCTCCAGAAACTCAATCTGCTCACAGGAAGGTCAGTTTTGTAGCTTCTGGAAGGAGCTAGACTGTTTTTAGATGTGTGAACATGATTGCACAAGGGTTTGCTAATCATCAATTAGCCTTCTGAGCCAATGAGCAAACACATTGTACCATTAGAACACTGGAGTGATAGTTGCTGGAAATGGGCCTCTATACACCTATGTAGATATTGCACCAAAAACTAGACATTTGCAGTTAGAATAGTCATTTACCACATTAGCAATGTATAGAGTATATTTGTTTAAAGTTAGGACTAGTTCAAAGTTAGCTTCATTTAAAAGTACAGTGCTTTTCCTTCAAAAATAAGGACATTTCAATGTGACCCCAAACTTTTGAACGGTAGTGTATATATATATATATATATATATATATATATATACACAGTATATAGATATTTAATGAATTATTCTAACTTCTTTTAAAACACAGAGAACATAATACATGATGGGAAGGATTTTGTGTAGTTATCTCCTTTGTGCAGATGAGTTGCACTACGGCCAGCTTGGAACGCTGCATATGTACGCTTTGCTGTAGCTGCCATGTGTCAGGATGCACGCTGCATCGCTGCCAACATCCAAGGGCAGAAAACCGGAGAGCCGCATTCAATCACATCGCTAAACGGGGCATTGGTACAAGCGACCACCGTGGATAAATTCTCTGCCTTAATCCCGTTCAAATCTCCCTTCCCTCCTCTCCAAACCAGAATAAATGATTGCAATTTGTGCCGTAATTACAATCTGTTTCACTGTTCTGTGTGGCAAGTCAACTGGAATAATGGATTTACTTCTACAATTCAATGCATTACAGTTTTATTACGTTGTACAAGCTTGATCTATTAGTTTTATGCACGGATTAGAAAATGTTGTGTCTGTTTTAGTTTACCGCTGATTTAGCCCATTTAAATAGAACCTGACAGATAATATAAAATTCTTAACACAAGACTGCAAGAGCAGGTGCCACAAGACATTTCTGATTCTCTGCACCTGGTCGGCCCAGGCACCAGCTATATGGAGTCTCTGAATTTTGCTCCCAGATGCAGCTCCAGGACTGATCATAAATTTTCACCACCGCTACCATGGCATGGGAGTGTTAGATTTGGGAGTGTTAGATTTGGGTACCCAAATGTTTGACACATAAGGTATATATTCTCCCGATTGAATAGATACTTTGAGGTAAAGTTTGCCCTTGGGAGTGGGTTTAGGGCTATTTTATGGTTAGGATTAGAGCTTTGTGTGCATTTGTTCCTTTCAGAACTGCTTTTCTCCCAAAACAGGTCATTGGGAATACATTGGAGGCTTAAAAGTGAGAAGAAGGTGAGAGGAAAGTCAGAAGGAGGTAGAAAGTGAACCAGAAAGTGGCCAAAAATGCCAGAACAGGTTAAAAGGAGGTTGAGATTTAAGAAGGTTGTAAGTAGGTCAGAAGTTTAGAAGTGTTTTAAAAGCAGGTCAGAAGGAGGTCAAAACAGTTTAGAACAAGACCAGAGGGTGGCCAGAAGAAGGTCAGAAGTATAGAAGTAGGTCAAAAACAGGTCAGAAGGCAGTTCAAAGCAGACCAGAAAGTGGCCAGAAGGAAATCAGAACAGGTAAGAAGGGGTCCAGAAGGAGGTTAGAACAAGACCAAAAGAAGTTTAGAACAAGTGAAAATGAGAAAATGAGTTTGGAAGATTATAAGGTTAGAAGCAAGTCAGAAGGCTGTTCAAAACAAACCAGATGGTCAGAATGGGTTTGAAGGAGGTCAGAAGAAGACCAGAAGGTGGCCAGAAGAAGGTCAGAATGCATCAGGAGGTCAGAAGAAGGTTAGAATGGGTTAGAGGGAGGATAGAAGAAGACTAGAAGGTGGCCAGAAAAGGTCAGAACAAGTGGTTAGAAAGATCAGAAATTAGAACAAGATCAGAAGTTTAGAAGTAGGTCAAAAGCAGGTCAAAAAGAGGTTCAAGGCAGATTAGAAGGTTAAAAGCATGTCAGAAGGCTGTTCAAAACAAACCATATGGTCAGAATGGTTTTGAAGGAGGTCATAAGAAGACCAGAAGGTGGCCAGGAGGTCAGAATGGATTAGGTGGTCAGAAGGAGGTCAGAACAGGTTAAAAGGAGTTTAGAAGAAGACTAGAAGGTGGCAAGAACACGTTAAAAGGAGGTCGGAGGATTAGCAGAAGGTCAAAGATTAAGAAGTAGGTTCAAAGCAGACCAGAAGGTGGACAAAATGAGGGTCACAACAGGTGAAAAGGAGGTCAAAATGAGGTTAGAAGAAGACCAGAAGGTGACAAGGAGAAGGTCAGCACAGGTTAGAATGAAGCCAGAAGATTAGAAGGTTAAAAGGAGGTCTGAAGTTTTGAAATAGGTCGAAAGACCAGAAGTCAGAAGGAGGTCAGAACAGGTTAGAAGGAGATTAGAAGAAGACCAGAAGGTACAGCCAAAAGAAGGTCAGAACTAGTTAGAAGGAAGTTGAAAGATTAGATGGAGGTAAGAAGTTTACAAGCAGGTCAAAAGCAGGTCAGAAGGAGGCCAGAACAGGTTAGAAGGAGATTAGAAGAACACCAGAAGGTAGCCAGAGGAAGGTCAGAACAAGTTAGAAAGAGCTTAAAAGATCAGAAAGTTAGAAGGAGGTCAGGAGTTTAGAAGTAGGTCAAAAGCAGCACAAAAGGAGGTTGGACAAAGATCAGAAAGTCAGGCGGAGGTTAAAGGCAGATCAGAAGCATCTTAGACTAAGGCAACTGTACCCCACATTATCCCTTCTACACAAGCTCTTAGTATCAGGGGTTTGGGGAATAAATTTAAAGGAAACACGTTGGCTAACATTTCTGAGGTCCTCTGTTTTAAAATACCTGTTGTCTGGCTGTAATGGAGGTTAGAAAGGCCTCAGTACATTCAATGACCCGGATTAAAAGAGAAGTGTGGGGTTCGTTTTTTTTCTGAATCATACTTACCTAGGTGAATGCAGCATTGGTCTAATGCTGCATCTGGTCCCCCGCAGGCTCTAACACTGAGAACCGAGTGATCAAACACCGCTGATCGTTCAGTTCTCAGGGATCCCTGAGGAGAGATCTGGTGACTGTGAGTCACCAGCTCTCTGCCCCCGCGCCTCGCACTCACTGGAGCACTGGGCTGTGGAGGGGGCGGGAACAGCCGGCTCAGGCTCTTAGCGGCTCGCTGAGAGGCTGAGCCAGGTGCCGGTCCAGGCATGTGGGTGGATCCCAACTGCATTGTTGTGATCTTGCCCAAGCCTGGAACCGGCTCTGTGACATCAGCCGACAGCGGGCTGAACGACTGCACTCCTGTGATCCACATGAGAAGTACAGCCAAACGAGTTTTGGCTGTACTTCTACTTTAGGTACACAAATAAAGAGTGCAGTTTTCTGTGACTCCATTTGCTGCATACTTGTTGCAGGCGAGTGCCTCAGAAATGATGTAGGTCAAGAACAAGCATTTTCAGGAGGCCAGAGATGGTAGCCTCAGGTTCTCGGTGTTGGATTCCTTTAAGGATTAAGGAAGAGGGAGAGATATGGTTGTTTGTTAGGGCTAGCTTAGCCGGGTTCAGGATCAGGAAGCATAAGGGGCTTATTTTAAGAATCACCGCAAGCGCAATGTGCATTTTTTGTGCATTCTTGGAACGTGCAGTCTCGGAATGTGCAGAAGTTAAAGCAGCTTTAGGAGTTGATTTACTAAAAATAGAGAGTGCAAAATCTGGTGCAGCTCTGCATAGAAACCAATCATCTTCCAAGTTTTATTGCCAAAGCTTAATTAATCAAGCTGAAGTTAGCAGCTGACTGGCTACTATGCACAGCTGCAACAGATTTTGCACTCCCCAGTTTTAGTAAATCAACTCCTTAGTATTAAAACCCAACTGAGCTTTCAGTTTAAATTGGCTAATTACAGTACATCCAGATGCAACAAAACAAAAGGTGTGCAAAGTCTTCCAGCTCATTTCCTTTATAAAGCAACCACAGCATGAGTGCAAAAGCTTGTCCTCTGCTAGCATACAGCAGAGGAGGACCCTTGCTCTCTTGGTGGAAGCAGTGGTCTCTCCGCAGAAATTCGACACCCACCACTAAGTCACAACTAGAGCTCTCCGATCAGCAGGGAACATGAGCTTTGCTGATTGCAGAACTAAAGGTCTAACCTACAGTCTGACTTCTGCAGGGAGACCACTGCTTCCAATGAGAAAACGAGAGTCCTGTGCAACTTGCTGGAAGGGGACATGTTTTTCTACTCAGATTGTGGCTGCTTTCTAAACAAAACAAGCTAGGCTTTAAAGTTATGGGATGGGAAGGTGACATTGTAGGGTGCCAATATCTGTAAGGATAATGCAATATTAGGAGGGGGAAATGCTGAAGTTAGAAATTAAACCACCAACGAATCAAACCACTCAGTGCCAAAAGCCCCTGCTGACATGTTCTACTGTAGGTTCCTCATGGCAACACCCAACATTCCAGCTTCACTATGCTCCCTAGTTCCCCCTTTTTGCAATACAGACACCTTTCTGTTGGCAGATAAACTGCTCATATTGTGTTTGCTGATGCCATGAAGGCATGTTAGGACTTAAGTCAAGGATCACATGCATTGTGCACTGGGGCATGTAGAATCACTTGGCATATACTCAAAGCTCACATGTGCATGGAGGTGTTAGAACTCCTAGGCTCAAATGGAATACAATCTTGAATTATATTCTCCAGTGGAGGAGATTATGAAGACCTCCATTGGAAGTCCATGTGATCAGGTGACAAAGCACAATTGAGAGAACAGGACAATTGGCTGACCTGACCCTGATCAAGTTACGCTGACACTCAGCTTCAATCCAGTCTCGATTCAAGCTCCTTATCCTATTTTATCTTGGATTTATCCAAAAACTATTGCTCAAGCCCTAAAGAAGGGAAGGTCTGTCTCTCAAAACTTGTTGGGTGTATTTGACAAATTGAGCGACCGGGACAATTGGCTCACCTTATGCTGGTAGTGTTACACTGACACTCAGCTTCAATCCAGCCTTAATTCAGGCTCCTTAAACTATTATATCCTGAGTTTATTATTGCTCAAGCCCTGACGAAGAGGAGTCCTTCCACTCGAAACGTGTTGGCTGTATTTGACAATTTGAGAGACCAGGACAATTGGCTGACCTCACCCTGGTTAAGTTACGCTGACACTCAGGTTCAATCTAGCCACAATTCAGGCTTCTTATCGTATTTTATCTTGAATTTATCAAAAAACTATTGCTCGAGCCCTAATGAAGGGATGGTCTGTCTCTTGAAACGCGTAGGTTGTATTTGATGATTTAAAAGACCGGGACAATTGGCTGACCTCACCCTGATCAAGTTACGCTGACACTCAGCTTCAGTCCAGCCTCAATTCAGGCTCCTTATACTATTTTATCATGAATTTATTGAAAACCATTGCTCAAGCCCCGATGAAGGGGAGTCCTTTCACTCGAAACGGGTTGGATGTATTTGATGTTCTTGTTTAATAAATGCTTTAAATTAATTTCCATAGGGGGATGACCATTTTTACTAGGTCTTCCCAACCCCATATTCAGTATAAAGCTGGTAATACATGGTTAGATTTTTGTATGAACGTTCTTACGAAAATTCTGAAAAGTTGTGCATCAGAACATTCTTTCTTGCCGTCATTAAGTCAACTAAATATGTAAAAAAGGTTTTCAAAATTTTGTCCAGACCTGCTAATTGATTAGAATATTAGACCTACAGATTTCATTACACTTTGCATGATTTTTTTCCCCCAATAAAAACCACATTAATGCCCTGTACACACGGTCGGATTTTCCGATTGAAAATGTGTGATAGGACCTTGTTGTCGGAAATTCCGACCGTGTGTGGGCTCCATCACACATTTTCCATCGGAATTTCCGACACACAAAGTCTGAGAGCTTGCTATAAAATTTTCCGACAACAAAATCCGTTGTCGGAAATTCCGATCGTGTGTACACAAATCCGACGGACAAAGTGCCACGCATGCTCAGAATAAATTAAGAGACGAAAGCTATTGGCTACTGCCCCGTTTATAGTCCCGACATACGTGTTTTACGTCACCGCGTTCAGAACGATCGGATTTTCCGATAGCTTTGTGTGACCGTGTGTATGCAAGACATGTTTGAGCCAACATCCGTCGGAAAAAATCCATGGACTTTGTTGTCGGAATGTCCGATTAATGTCCGACCGTGTGGGCATAACAGTTCAAATTCTTATATTTTGAGGAAAAAGTTCAATCCTCCTACTTCAAATTTTCTTGGAGCTACAGTCCAAAAAAAAAAAAGTTGATTTGATACCACTAACCATTGAAAAATAGAATGAACATTCTGAAAACAAAATGTTCCTGGTGCCAACATGGCAGCTTACCTGTGATCTATAGATTGGTTCCAATTGGCGCCAATTAAGGGCAGCAAACAGGTATGCAGCCAGGGATTGGCACCAGGAAAGAAAAATTTTGGTAAGTAATTGATAGTTTTCCACTTTCCTGGTGCCAATCCATGGCAGCACACAGGTATTCTGCTATGGATTGGCACCAGCAAAGGAAAATTATGGTAAGTAATTGATTCAATTTTCCGTTTTCCTGGCCCTAATCCATGGCAGCACACAAGTATGCTGCTACGGATTGACGCCAGCAAAGGAAAATTTTGGTAAGTAATTGATACAGTTTTCTATTTTCCTAGCCCCAATATATGGTATGCAACCAGGGATTGGCACCAGTAAAGGAAAGTTAAGGTAAGTAACGGATACAATTTTCCACTTTCCTGGCACCAATCCATGGCAGCACACAGGTATGCTGCTATGGATTGGCGCCAGCAAAGGAAAATTATGAAAGTAATTGATTCAATTTTCCGTTTTCCTGGCCCTAATCTATGGCAGCACACAGGTTTGCATCGAGGGATTGGCACCAGGAAAGGAAAATTATGGTAAGTAACTGATACAATTTTCCACTTTCCTGGCACAAATTCATGGCAGCACACAGGTATGCAGCCAGGGATTGGCACCAGTAAAGGAAAATTACGGTAAGTAACTAATTTAATTTTCCACTTTCCTGGCACCGATTCATGGCAGCACACAGGTATGCTGCTATGGATTGGCGCCGGCAAAGGAAAAGTTTGGTAAGTAATTGATACAATTTTCTGTTTTCCTGGCCCCAATTCCTGGCAGCACACAGGTATGTACCCAGGGATTGGCACCAAAAAAGGAACATTACGGTAAGTAACTGATACAATTTTCCACTATCTTGGCACCAATCCATGGCAGCACACAGGTATTCAGCCAGGGATAGGAACAAGAAAGGAAAATTCCGGTAAGTAACTGATACAATTTTCTACTTTCCTGGCACCGATCAATGGCAGCACACAGGTATGCTGCCATAGATTGGTGTATGGAAATTGTGGTAAGTAATTCATTTCCAATTTTTTTCAAACAAAAATCTTCAGATTGAACCATCTTGAAAATGGCTTACATTAACGTATTAAAGGTTGTATGAGATCAAAGGGGATTTAGATCAACTCAAATGCATTCCAGGAAAAAGAAACAATGTGCGCAAAAAAGTTTTCTTCATATTATGCAGTTAAAATAAAAAAAATTAAAAAAGCTGCGACTCAGATCCAAAAATGTGTTGAAGTCTCCATCAAAAACCTGTTCGATAGGGTGAAAGGAACCAGGCATTGTCACTTTATAACAAGAAGTACCTGAACGAGGACCTTCATGGCAGGATCACCAGGGGATTTTTTTTTAATAATAACTGCAGATTTAAAAGGATTCAAAATTTATTTTGAAATGCTATTTACGCTTTTCTCTCTGGCATATTGCACATAAGTGTCAGCACAGCAGGGGAGCCTTCACACCGGCAGTACACATGCATGTATCAGGATCACCAGGGGTTATTTCAATAAAAGCTACAGATTTAAAATTTGACTCTTGAAATCACATTAACCTCTTCCCAAACAGCATAACGCACATGGGCTCTAACGCCGGTTGTACTCGTCATTACGATCGATAGGCCGATAAGTGTGGCCCCCCGATCATGTGACTGCTGCAACAGCCAATCACACTGATCACATCAGCAGGAACTCAAAAGCCCGTCTTTCAGAACCCGCTATAGGACCGGCGGGAGCTGGCGCCAAGGGGTTACTATGTTAAAGATTATACGAGACTTTACTGCTTGGCATTACTATTTTATGCAATTTTTTCAGTTGGAGAAGTCTGTGCGTTTCTTTATTATTATCACTTTTATTGTTATTATTCTTAAGAATAAAAATATTAATTTTATTATTGTTGTTATTATTAGTAATACTATTGTAGTAGTGATAATAAGAATACTTTATTTATCATTATTATTAACTGTATTATTATTCCTATTAACCTCTTGCTTGCCTCCCATGTAACGCATAGGTGCGGTGGCAAAGAGGGTGGAGTCTAACGCCCACAAACCGCACAGATGTGTCCATGGGCAGCAGAGCTTTCTGTGCTGAGACTGAGGGCGCCCCCCTTCCTGACTCCAATAGATTCCCTGCAGCAACAGTAAACCACCCACAACAAAATATCACACCCAGTAACAAAATATCACACCCAAGCAACATTAGACCCCCCCAGCAGCAATAACAGATCTCCCAGCAGCCAGCATCAATAGATCCTCCAGAAGCCAGTAAAAATAGACCTCTCCCTCAACAGTAGATCCCTTCCAGCAACATAAGACCCCCACCAGCAACAATAGATCCCCCATCAGCAACAATAGACCCTCACACAAAATCATATCCCCACCAGTGACA
Organism: Lithobates septentrionalis; assembly: GCA_037952835.1. Classification (NCBI taxonomy): domain Eukaryota; kingdom Metazoa; phylum Chordata; class Amphibia; order Anura; family Ranidae; genus Lithobates; species Lithobates septentrionalis. Next base: position 246,461 of record JBBDGP010003751.1, read on the forward strand.
ATAGATGACCCAGCAGCCAACATCAATAGACCCTCCAGTACACCCCACGCTATTACATACATTCAGTGCTGGAGGTGCCGGAACTACGTTCCCCCGCGTTCCCGCTGGAAAAAAAGCCCTGATTGTTGTTATTATTAAATGTACTAATATTGTTATTATCACAACTTTCATTACTATCATTATTTTTTATATTATTACTTTTACTATTATTATTATTACATTTTTTTTCTTTTTCATAATAATAATAATAATATCATAATTTTTGTTGTTATTAATTGTATTAATATTAAATATTGTTAATAATTTTATTATTACCATTATTATTGTTATTAGTATTATTATTACTTTACTATTATTATTACTTTTCTTCTTCTTCTTCTTAATAATATTAATAATAATAATAATAATAATAATAATAATAATAATAATAATTATAAAGGTTTTATTATCATTATTGTTGTTATTAATTGTATTAATATTACATGTTGTTATTAATTGTATTATTATTATTGTTATTAGTATTATTATTACTTTTTACTGTTCTTGTTGTTATTATTATTATTATTACTTTTCTTCTTCATGATAATAATAATATTAATAATATAATAATAATAATGGTTTTAGTATCATTATTGTTGGTATTAATTGTATTAATATTACATTTTGTTATTAATGCTATTATTACCATTATTATTGTTATTAGTAATATTATTACTTTTACTGTTATTGTTATTATTATTACTTTTCTTCTTAATAATAATAATAATAATATAATTATAAAGGTTTTATTATCATTATTGTCCTTATTAATTGGTATTAATATTACATTTTGTTATTAATTTTATTATTTATATTGTTATTAGTATTATTATTACTTTTACTGTTATTGTTATTATTATTATTGTTTTTCTTCTTCTTCATGATAATAACAATATTAATTAATATAATAATAATAATGGTTTTAGTATCATTATTGTTGGTATTAATTGTATTAATATTAAAGTTTGTTATTAATGCTATTATTATTATTGTTATTAGAATTAGAATTATTATTACTTTTACTGTTATTGTTATTATTATTACTTTTCTTCATAATAATAATAATAATACAATTATAAAGGTTTTATTATCATTATTGTTGTTATTAATTGTATTAATAACTTGTATTATTGTATTATTATATATTGTTTATATTATTGTATTATTAATTGTATTAATTTTATTAATTTTATTATTTATATTATTATTAGTATTATTATTACTTTTACTGTTATTGTTATTATTATTATTATTATTACTTTTCTTCTTCATGATAATAATAATATTAATAATATAATAATAATAATAATGGTTTTAGTATCATTATTGTTGGTATTAATTGTATTAATATTATATTTTGTTATTACTGCTATTATTACCATTATTATTGTTATTAGTAGTATTATTACTTTTACTGTTATTATTATGATTACTTTTCTTTTTCATAATAATAATAAAAATCATATAATAATAATGGTTTTATTATCATTATTGTTGTTATTTTTTGTATTATTACTGTTATTAGTGTTATTACTATTATTGGTATTACTTTTATTCTTCTTCTTATTATTATTACGTTTATTATTACTATTATGATTTTTTATTTTTATTTTTTTTTTGATTGACTAAGGCAGCCGGATGCCCCTGTTGGAAATCTCACAGGCCAGGACAGTGGCTGATCCAGATTGCGGCATATGTCGCCGCCGATAATAATAAAATGGAGAACGCAGTTTTCAAATAAAATGAGAAAAAAAAAAGAAGAATCCTTAAAATGGAAGGAAAGGTTAATATATTCTAAATAGACATTATGTATAGAATGTCATATCTGTCAGCTTTGATTACGGCGCTGTGCTCAGCGAGGAGGATTTGATCTCTTTTGCCACTGTCCTAGCATATCCGAGTCATAGACAGCCAGCAGCGACCAGCCATCCACCACAGGCTGGCACCGAATGTACCCGAGTGAAAAGGCAGCCGCAAGAACCATCTGTTACAGATTCCTAGCGGAGCCAAGATGTTCAGTGAAGTGCACGGCATCCCGCTCGCCGGCCCCGTCTCCTGCGCAACTTATTAGTGTTACAAGTGAAATTATCTCCTGCAAACAGTGGGGGAGCCATAATCCGTATGGAGCGAACGACTTCCACCGGCTGATCCGGACTTCTTTTGTTCGACTTACAGAAAAGGAGCACTTGTAAATTTAATTACAACCTTCGAGGGAGATATAACGTATGTTTTATTAAGCGCCGGAATCTCTCGAGCCGCGGCTCGATGTGCGATTTGCGTTACGCGGCGGCTCACGCGTTACAGTCTTGTCGTGTCCGTTTTCCTTCTCTGTATGTATAAAAAATAAATAAATGTGGACGTTTCCGGAGTTACACCGGCCTGACCATGAAATGTATAGAACACCGGCCTGACCATGAGATGTATAGAACACCAGCCTGACCATGAGATGTATAGAACACCAGCCTGACCATGAGATGTATAGAACACCGGCCTGACCATGAAATGTATAGAACACCGGCCTGACCATGAAATGTATAGAACACCGGCCTGACCATGAGATGTATAGAACACCGGCCTGACCATGAGATATATAGAGCACCGGCCTGACCATGAAATGTATAGAACACCGGCCTGATTATGAGATGTATAGAGCACCGGCCTGACCATGAAATGTATAGAACACCGGCCTGACCATGAGATGTATAGAGCACCGGCCTGACCATGAAATGTATAGAACACCGGCCTGACCATGAAATGTATAGAACACCGGCCTGACCATGAAATGTATAGAACACCGGCCTGACCATGAAATGTATAGAACACCGGCCTGACCATGAGATGTATAGAGCACCGGCCTGACCATGAAATGTATAGAACACCGGCCTGACCATGAGATGTATAGAACACCGGCCTGACCATGAAATGTATAGAACACCGGCCTGACCATGAAATGTATAGAACACCGGCCTGACCATGAAATGTATAGAACACCAGCCTGACCATGAGATGTATAGAACACCAGCCTGACCATGAGATGTATAGAACACCGGCCTGACCATGAAATGTATAGAACACCGGCCTGACCATGAGATGTATAGAACACCGGCCTGACCATGAGATATATAGAGCACCGGCCTGACCATGAAATGTATAGAACACCGGCCTGACCATGAGATGTATAGAGCACCGGCCTGACCATGAAATGTATAGAACACCGGCCTGACCATGAGATGTATAGAGCACCGGCCTGACCATGAAATGTATAGAACACCGGCCTGACCATGAAATGTATAGAACACCGGCCTGACCATGAAATGTATAGAACACCGGCCTGACCATGAAATGTATAGAACACTGGCCTGACCATGAGATGTATAGAGCACCGGCCTGACCATGAGATGTATAGAACACCGGCCTGACCATGCGATGTATAGAGCACCGGCCTAACCATGAAATGTATAGAACACCGGCCTGACCATGAGATGTATAGAACACCGGCCTGACCATGAGATGTATAGAACACCGGCCTGACCATGAGATGTATAGAACACCGGCCTGACCATGAGATGTATAGAGCACCGGCCTGACCATGAGATGTATAGAACACCGGCCTGACCATGCGATGTATAGAGCACCGGCCTAACCATGAAATGTATAGAACACCGGCCCGACCATGAGATGTATAGAACACCGGCCTGACCATGAGATGTATAGAACACCGGCCTGACCATGAGATGTATAGAGCACCGGCCTGACCATGAGATATATAGAACACCGGCCTGACCATGAGATGTATAGAACACCGGCCTGACCATGAGATGTATAGAACACCGGCCTGACCATGAGATGTATAAAGCACCGGCCTGACCATGAAAAACGTTACAGGGGTGATGCCTGTAGCTACAGGCATCACCCCGGTACAACCTCTTGCAATCAAATGATGTACCAGGTACGTGATTTGGCGCAAGTGGTTAATCCTATGTATTGCCCCCCGTTGGCATCAATGACAGCTTGCAGTCTTCTGTAATAGTTGTCTATGAGGTCCCGAATTTAGGGGTATAGCTGTTGATTCGTCTGTGGAAAATGCTTCCAAGTCATACAAAGTCTTTGATCGTCTTGCATGAACCGCACTTTTGAGATCCCCCCAGAGAGGCTCCATGATATTAAGCTCAGGAGACTGTGATGGCCACTCCAGAACCTTCAACTTTTTCTGCTGTAAGCACTGGAGGGTCACCTTGTGCTCGGGGTCATCATCGTGCTCGAAAGTCAAAGAGCGTCCCATGAGCAGCTTTCCTGCAGAAGAATGCAAATTGTCTGACAGTATTTTCCTGGTAACATGCTGCACTCATCATGCCATCAATTTTCACAAGATTCCCTGTGCCTTTACAGTAGGGATGGGCCAAACACCCCCCCCCTCACCCCCCGTTTCGGTTCGCAGTGACAAATGTTTTTTGAAAATTTGGTTTTTTTTGTGGAACAAGGATTGGAAAGCATCAGTGGAAAGGAGAAAAGTTTTTCCCATATTAACTCTTACAGGAGAGAATTTCCCTTCCTAGGGGTAGATTTCATCTCACTTCCTGTTCTCTCCTTCCGTTTGCAAGTAGGAGTCGTTTTGTAAGTTGGATGTTTGAAAGTAGGGTCCTGCCCTATATACTCAGCAGAAATTTGGGCCTTAGGTGTTGCTGTGGCCACAACACTGTAAGCCCTCACAGGGCCCTGCTATGAAAATATTAGATCAAGAATTGTAATTACATGCCCCTGTTGAACAGGGGCAGAAAAATTGGGCCTTTGGTGGTGGTGGTGGTGCCACAACACTGTAAGTCCTCACAGATACTCTTGGAAGAAACAGGCCCTGCTGTGAAATATTAGATTGAAACCCAAGTAATTGCCAGACCATTGTTCCTAAAAAAGGGCCAAAAAACATCCCTGGGAATTACAGACCAGTTAGCCTAACATCAATAGTATGTAAACTCTTGGAGGGGATGATAAGGGACTATATACAAGATTTTAGTAATGAGAACGGTATCATTAGCAGTAATCAGCATGGATTCATGAAGAATTGTTCTTGCCAAACCAATCTATTAACCTTCTATGAGGAGGTGAGTTGCCATCTAGATAAAGGAAGGGCCGTAGACGTGGTGTATCTGGATTGCAAAAGCATTTGGTATAGTTACCCATAAACCTTTACAGTACAAGATAAGGTCCGTTGGCATGGACCATAGGGTGAGTACATGGATTGAAAACTGGCTACAAGGGCGTGTTCAGAGGGTGGTGATAAATGGGGAGTACTCAGAATGGTCAGGGGTGGGTAGTGGGGTTCCCCAGGGTTCTGTGCTGGGACCAATCCTATTTAATTAATTCATAAACGACCTGGAAGTTGGAATAAACAGTTCAATCTCTGTATTTGCGGACGATACTAAGCTAAGCAGGGCAATAACTTCTCCGCAGGATGTGGAAACCTTGCAAGAAGATCTAAGCAAATTAATGGGGTGGGCAACTACATGGCAAATGAGGTTCAATGTGGTAAAATAATGCATTTGGGTGGCAGAAATATGAATGTAATCTATACACTGGGGGGGGGGGGGATCTCTGGGGGGATCTAGGATGGAAAAGGACCTGGGGGTCCTAGTAGATGATAGGCTCAGCAATGCCAAGCTACTGCAAGCAAAGCAAACAGAATATTGGCATTAAAACGGGGATTAACTCCAGAGATAAAACGATAATTCTCCCGCTCTACAAGACTTTTGTCCGGGCGCACCTGGAGGATGCTGTCCAGTTCTGGGGACCAGTCCTCAGGAAGGATGTGCTGGAACTGGAGAGAGTCCAGAGAAGGGCAACAAAACTAATAAAGGTGTACCAAGGCCCCAGGCCTCCTTCGGTCTAATGAGAACCTCCAGGGCCAGGGATAGCTGACATCCTTCTGTATATGGTGGGTTGTGAGGATAGTGGGTGAAAGGAAGTTAAAATTATTGGGCGCCAGACACTTCTTGGATGCAAAAGAGATTTTATTTCTATTAACAGAACTTTTGGGAGAGAAGGTTAGGGCCAGGACACCCTTAGGTAGTTGCAAGATTAATTGGCAGACTCCGAGACTTTAACAGGAGAATAGCCATGCAGGCAAAGGCATCCAGCAAGACACCACATCTGCATGTGCAGGAATGCTGTCCTATGGTAACAGTCTTTACCAGTTCCTAACACAAAGCGTAACAGTTCCTTCAGTTCCACTACAATCAATCCTTGTAGTTATTCAGCCCACTGGGCTCCTGGTCTCTCCCTCTGATTCACTGACACTGAGCTCCTCCAATTTTCACGGTTGTATCTTCCTCAAGCGCCACCCCCACCTCTTTGCTGGGTCCCCGGCTTGACACACAAGGCTGCTCTGCAAGCGTCACCTCCGTTGGCTGGGTTCTTGGCTTGATACCCACTGAAGTTTCCAGATTTCTTCACCGTCCCTGGTTGGTGAGAATACTTCTCCAGTACTTGCTTCAGTTACTCCCTGTGGTCCCCGGTAATAAGGTGGTTGGTCCCTTAGTGGTGACAGCTTCCCCTCTACCTCCGACCACAACAGGTTCTCCGGCCGGCAGAACCGTCACTTCTGATTGGACTGTAAGCCGCAATCCCAACCCTGCACTGCTCTCTTGCTTCTGGATAGGCCCTCAGACAGCCTAGCAGCCAGATGCCCCCGGGATAGGCCCAATCTCCGGCCTAGCAGCCCGGGGCAACACGACACACGTCCACCCAGACAGTCGTCCAGGTGGCACAGAACATCGATCACCTGACTCCACCCAAATATATAGGCTCTACCAGCAGGCCAAGGGATCCTAGAAAACCCCTGCCCATTGGCTGAGACACCCCACATACCCATAATCTAACCTTGCATGCCCCTCTCGTATCTAGTAACACCAGGTACCCGGCCACCTAGCGGTAGAAGAGAAAAGTGCAACAAGGCCAAACTTAGGGAGAAATCAATTGATCTCTAACAATTAGCCAAGATGACTATTCCTGGCAAGTACATTTTGGGGAGCAACCCTGACTAAACCTCAGGGTGCTACAAAGGGTCTGGAGGATATTAGTTATGAGGAAAGGTTGTGAGCACTGAACTTATTCTCTCTGGAGAAGAGACGCTTGAGAGGGGAATTTACAAGTACCGTACTGGTGACCCCACAATAGGGATAAAACTTTTCCGCGAAAGGGAATTTAATAAGACATGCGGCCATTCACTAAAATGAGAAGAAAATCGGTTTAACCTTAAACTACGTAGAGGGTTCTTTACTGTAAGAGCGGCAAGGATGTGGAATTCCCTTCCACAGGCGGTGGTTTCAGCGGGGAGCATCGATAAATTCAAAAAACTGTTAGATAAGCACCTGAACGACCACAACATACAGGGATATACAATGTAATACTGACATATAATCACACACATAGGTTGGACTTGATGGACTTGTGTCTTTTTTTAACCTCACCCACTATGTAACTATGTAAGTCTAGAGTACAGGCAGCTAAAGTTATGTGAGAATCTGGACTTTTCCTGTTAAAGTTGAGCTTAGCCTGCTCAAGCCTTTTCACTGGTTAATGAGGCCACCCTTTTCATTAAGGGACCAACTGGGAGGCAAGAGGGGCGGGGCTAAGCTGAACTGTTAAAAGGAAAAGTCAATATTTGCATGCAACTTTAGCTGCCTGTATATTCAGATTTGCTGCTAATTTTGTCTTGGTCACCTCCGCATAAAGTGTATGTATAGCCAAAACCTTTTGCTTTTTTGTAGTTTTGTACGGAGTAGGGAAGAATTGGGACCCCTGTTGTCAGGTTCCTTATTTCTCAAAATTTCTCAAGTGCTAAGAAACACTGGAGTACTCATTTTATATATGTCAGGGCTGGGCTCAGCCCTTCCTTCTCTGAGCTGGCCGCTCGGCTGTCGGCTAATTGCCCGTTCCCATCTCTCTCCACAGTTACTCAGCTGTTGATGATATCCTGCTCGTCAGTCCTGCCTACTTAAGCCGTCCAGTCCAGAGGAGCTCTGCCTTCGCCTTGGTCAACATCACAGTGACGATCTCCTGCGTTCCTGTTTGAAGACTTGCTTTGCTGACATCCCTTCTGGCTCCAGATCCTGCTTGCTGTTTCTCTACGTTGATCCCTGACTTCTGGCTTGGCTGACTATCCTTTCCGGTTACTGAACTTTGGCTATGTTTTGACTACGTTTGGTCTTTTTACTTTTATTATTAAACAAGTGGGATTTAACTGTACTTCAGTCTCGGTCTGATTTCCTGGTTTCTGACAATATAGTCATTAGTTTTTGTATTAAATTAGAATTGCAGCTCTGTTTTTCACAGGACTTTTGTGGTCAGGAAAACATGAACACAAGAAAAAGCATAGAAAGTCCATTCCACTTATATTTACTTCCACTTATATAGTCCAGAATAACATTTCATTTGTAATCTTCAAGGGAAACCCAACACATCTCAGGGGTTGCAAAGGTCCTTCTTCCTCAGGGCTATGAACATATATAATAAGAAATCTAATCTTATAAGTTTCTTGTATAACACAATAATCCAGAGATATTGTACAAATATGGATATACATGTACAGGTATATATAGTTCTAAAATGTTCAATTACAAAATAGAAAAATAAATTAATATATTCATATATTTTTAAATATCTAACATATATAGTGGATTCATTTATATATTAATTATTTCTAAGTTTTGAGAATTTTAAAAACTTTTCAAAATTACTTTTAAATATATATACAAAATTATATATTTATACATGATTCTATATATACACTTTATTACCAAAAGTATTGGGACGCCTGCCTTTACACGCACATGAACTTTAATGGCATCCCTGTCTTAGTCCGTAGGGTTCAATATTGAGTCCTGACCTCAACCCGATAGAACACCTTTGGGATGAATTAGAGCGGAGACTGCGAGCCAGGCCTTCTCGTCCAACATCAGTGCCTGACCTCACAAATGCACTTCTGGAAGAATGGTCAAACATTCCCATAGACACACTCCTAAACCTTGTGGACAGCCTTCCCAGAAGAGTTGAAGCTGTTATAGCTGCAAAGGGTGGGCCAATTCAATATTGAACCCTACAGACTAAGACTGACCCCAAAGGTTGCCCTGACCTTGCAAGCCTCCTGACACCTCTGACACTCTGGGTTTGGACATGTTTCACAAGGATAATGCAATTATAAAGACACCAAACTGCAGCAGAAAAACAATTTTACTTAAAAGGGTGTCCCGACTGCGATTTTTTTAAACACTGTAGCTGTTGACTTTTAATAGGGACACTTACCTGTCCAGCAAGCCCGTGATGTCGGCCCCCCGCGAGGCCAATCTGTCCTTGCAGCTTCACTGCCCGTTTCCTACTGCACATGCGCGAGTCACGCAGCGCTTTGTGAATGGCCCCGTTGTTTTCTGGGACACACATGTCCCAGAAGGCAACAGGGCCACTCGCCGAAGAGGAGAAAGCGCTGCGGAATAGGAAGAGGCAGATTAGGAAGACTGCCTAGCAACAGGGGTTTTAGGTAAGTTAAAAAAAAAAATTTTCAAATGTTTTTTTTTTAATTTTTAAAGAATATTGATGCAATTTTTTATTTTAGGGTGGCCCTCTGCTTTAAGGTTCTTAAAGCAAAGAAAAACAAGATTTAGTAGACAATCAGTAGTTTTTAGTGTTAAACTCTTACTCATGAGAATATGCACTAATGCAATGCAAGGAGAATTACAACAGGACATACAAATAATAGCCAGCAGACCCTGATAGAACCTATGACCCCAGGTATAAAAGAGAAGAGTTCAACACTTTTTTAATGTCAGGCTGTTCCCTTTAAATCCTGATGCCACAAGCCCAATAAACTGATGGCACAATTACATAACAACAAGTTATAGGAAATGCAATGCTTGATCTCTGGGAAGAGTTCCCCTTAATGCATGCAGATATTGTGCATGGAGTCCGTTAAGTGGGGGGAAGGAAAAGAGTGAAGAAGTCCTGGTGAGAAAGATGTCCAGTGTCTTCAGCTAGCTCAACAAGCACCGAAGGACATTGTCATGAAATGGGGTCCAGTTACTGAGAATGGCAGGTGCAAAGTGTTACCTTTTAAAGTGGATGTAAACCCCAGGTTTTTTTTTTAATTAAGGCCTGCACCTTGTACAGTATAGGATGTCATGTCATCTGTGCCCAGTCTTGCCACAAAGATTTAATCCAGCTCTGAGCAGTCCTCATATCTTTCTGCACTGAGATAAAAATGGTCAGACAGAGAAAAAGATGTCTGTTCTCCCCCTTGCTGTGAGTGACAGGTGATTTACATATCTCATACACCAGTGTGAGAAAGACATTCTGTGTACTTCAGATCCCCCCCTCCTTTCTTCTCCAGCACTCCCAGGATTGACTGCTCCACCCCTCAGCATGATTGGGCGTGCTGAAGTCATGTGGTGACTTTCCTGGGTTTTGATTTGATGTTAGTGATCATGGGGCATAATCCACAAGACCAGCAGAAGTTCAGTGTAAGAAATATCGATGCCTGGCCAAGGGGAGTGTAGAGGTGGGCGGGGATACTACTGACATCATGACTCCGCCCACCGAGCTCCAGACAACAGACCCGCCCACAGAATCTGCAATTTTTCGGGTCTCAACAGACAGAGGGGAGACATTTGACAGGTAAGGATACATGCAGGAGGCGTGTATATCCTTATAGATAACCTCTATGGCAGTAGTTTAGAAAGGATGACATTGGGTTACATCCACTTTATGGCTTTAATGGAAAGAAAAGGAATAAAGGTGTCTGTATGCAGTGTCTTTGTTGGGTGCACAGAGGTTGGGCTTCTGCCCGCTCACCAATCCTGAAGACACCAAGGCTCAAGGGAATAGGATGTCCCAGAACAGGCTCCTGGAGAATCTGCAACTAGAGGAGGGTGCCTGGCCGGACACCTCACAACACTGGGATTCAGCAGTAACAGTGAGAGTGACCCCCTTCCGACTGTCACTCGGCCGACAGGAAGCTGGCGACGATGGATCCATTCACACACCTCTCCATACCGCCTAGGCCGCGGCTCCGGCGTGTATCCCTCCGACCATCCGGGTCCCTGCACGCAGCTGAAGGCCATGGTCCCAAGAGACAAAGTCCTCCCCAGATCCGGCTATATATATCCTCACCCAGTATTCTGCTCTCTCTCCGAGCCAGCTGAAAATTGTTGTCCGCAACAGTCTGGCTCCAGTGCAAATCCTGGCTCCTCAGACCACATATCCCAAGATTCCTTGCTCTCAGCTGTGTTCTCTGCTTGCTGTGCCTTCAGGAGATGATGGCACAGTGTCTGTGTGGACTCTGAGCACTAGAGGGAAACAGGCCCACTGCAGCTGATGCTGGAGAATGTCCCACGATGACACCTGGCTGTATATTACCAGTACTATATATTACTATAGTACTATAATATATATATAGTACTGTGCAAAGGTTTTGGGCGGGTGTGAAAAAAATGCCGTAAACTAGGAATGCTTTCAAAAATAGATGTGTTAATAGTTTATTTTATAATCAGTTAACAAAATGGAAAGTAGATGAACAGAAGAGAAATTTAAATTAAATCAATATTTGGTGTACCCACCCTTTGCTTTCAAAACAGCATCAATTCTTCATTTCTTCTAGGTACACTTGCACACAGTTTTGGAAGGAACTCGACAGGTAGGTTGTTCCAAATATCTTCTTGGAGAACTAACCACAGATCTTCTGTGGATGTAGGCTGCCTCAAATCCTTTTCTTTATGTGATCCCAAACAGACTCAATGATGGTGAGATCAGGGCTCTGTGGGGGCCAAACCATCACTTCCAGGACTCCCTGTTCTTCTTTACATGAAGATAGTTCTTAATGACATTGGCTGTATCTTTGGGGTTGTTGTCCTGCTGCAGAATAAATTTGGGGCCAATCACACACCTCCCTCATGGTATGACACGATGAAGAAGTATCTGCCTGTATTTGTCCGCATTGAGGACACCACTGATCCTGACCAAATCTCCAACTCCATTTGCAGAAATGCAGCCCCGAATTTGCAAGGAACCTCCACCATGCTTCACTGTGAGGACACCCACTATTGTACCAATCTCCAGCCCTTCACCAACAAACTGCCTCCTGCTACAGCCAAATATTTCACATTTTGACTCATCAGTCCAGAGAACCTGCTGCCATTTTTCTGCACCCCTGTTCCTATGTTTTCATGCATAGTTGAACTGTTTAGCCTTTTTTCCACGTCCTATGCACAAAAACATAGGAAATGGGGTGCCACCCAATTCAATGAAATCATGATGGATTGAAAGGGGGATAGCCTATACAGTGCCTTGAAAAAGTATTCATACCCCTTGAAATTTTCCAAATTGTTTCATGTTACAACCAAAAACGTAAATGTATTTTATTGGGATTTTATGTGATAGATCATAAAGGAAAGGAATAAAGGTGTCTGCATGCAGTGTCTTTGTTGGGCGCACAGAGGGTGGGCTTCTGCCCCCTCACCAATCCTGAAGACACCAAGGCTCAAGGTAATAGGATGTCCCAGAACAGCTCCTGATCAGAGCTGATTAAAGTGGCATATAATTGTGAAGTGGAAGGAAAATGATAAATGGTTTTCAAAATGTTTTACAAATAAATATGTGAAAAGTGTGGGGGTACATTTGTATGGCGCCCCCTGGGTCAATACTTTGTAGAACCCCCTTTCACTGCAATTACAGCTGTAAGTCTTTTTGGGGATGTCTCTACCAGCTTTGCACATCTAGAGAGGGACATTTTTGCCCATTCTTCTTTGCAAAATATCTCAAGCTCTGTCAGATTGGATGGAGAGCGTCTGTGAACAGCAATTTTCAAGTCTTGCCACAGATTTTCAATTGGATTTAGGTCTGGACTTTGACTGGGCCATTCTAACACATGAATAAGCTTTGATCTAAACCATTTCATTGTAGCTCTGGCTGTATGTTTAGGGTTGTTGTCCTGCTGGATGGTGAACCTCTGCCCCAGTCTCAAGTCTTTTGCAGACTCTAATGCCGCGTACACACGGTCGGACTTTTCGTCTACAAAAGTCAGACAGCCTGTCCGACAGACTTCCGGCAGACTTTCGGCGGACTTTCGACGGACTTGCGGCGGACTTTCTAACGAACAGACTTGCCTACACACGATCACACAAAAGTCCATCGAATTCTTACGTGATGACGTACACCGGACTAAAATAAGGAAGTTCATAGCCAGTAGCCAATAGGTGCCCTAGCGTGGCTTTTTGTCCGTCGGACTAGCACACAGACGAGCGGATTTCGGGGTCCGTCGTAGTTACGAAGTAAAGATTTGAAGCATGTTTCAAATCTAAAGTACGTCGGATTTGAGGCTAAAAAAGTATGTTGAAAGTCCGGAGAAGCCCACACACGATCGGATTACCAGCCAGCTTTAGTCCGTCAGCGTCCGTTGGACTTTTGTAGACGAAAAGTCCGACCGTGTGTACGCGGCATTACAGGTTTTCTTCTAAGATTGCCCTGTATTTGGCTCCATCCATCTTCCCATCAACTCTGACCAGCTTCCCTGTCCTTGCTGAATAAAAGCATCTCCACAACATGATGCTGCCACCACCATGTTTCACGGTGGGGATGGTGTGTTCAGGGTGATGTGCAGTGTTAGTTTTCAGTTCAATTTTGGTCTCATCTGACCAGAGCACCTTCTTCCACATGTTTGCTGTGTCCCCCACATGGTTTTTCACAAACTACAAAGGGGACTTCTTATGGCTTTCTTTCAACAATGTCTTTCTTCTTGTCACTCTTCCATAAAGGTCAGATTTGTGGAGAACACGACTAATGCCGCGTACACACGGTCGGACTTTCCGGCATACTTGGTCCGGCACACTTTCCGACGGACTTTGTCCGCCAGGTGCGCCGGACTTTAAAACGGACGGACTTGCCCACACACGCCGGGACTTTCCGGCGGGCTAAGTCCGCCCGTCTTTCCGACGGACTTTCGCCGGAGTTGCGGCGGACTTTCAGAATGAACGGACTTGCCCACACACGGCCAAGTCCGTTCATTTTGAACGTGACTCAGGTGCGACGGGACTAGCAAAGGATGTCAATCTTGCCGCTTTTATCGGCGAGATTGACACCTTGCGAGCCCCGTTGCGGGGCATACCAGGCCCTTAGGTCTGGTATGGATTATAAAGGGAACCCCGCTACGCCGAAAAAACGGCGTGGGGTCCCCCTAAAATCCATACCAGACCCCGATCCGAGCACGCAGCCTGGCCGGTCAGGAAAGGGGGTGGGGACAAGCGAGCGCGCGCCCCCCCCCTGAACCGTACCAGGCCGCATGCCCTCAACATGGGGGGGTGCTTTGGGGGAGGGGGCGCCTTACGGTGCCCCCCCACCACAAAGCACCTTGTCCCCATGTTGATGAGGACAAGGGCCTCTTCCCGACAACCCTGGCCGTTGGTTGTCGGGGTCTGCGGGCGGGGGGCTTATCGGAATCCGGGAGCCCCCTTTAATAAGGGGGCCCCCAGATCCCGGCCCCCCACCCTGTGTGAATGAGTATGGGGTACATGGTACCCCTACCCATTCACCTAGGTAAAGTGTCAATAATAAAACACAACACAGGGTTTTAAAATAATTTATTAAACAGCTCCGGGTGGGGGATCTTCCTCCGGCTTCGGGGGTCTTCTTCCGTCTTCGGGGGTCCCTCCGGTTCATCTTCTCCCGGCGTCCGGTTGGTTCTTCTCTGCTCTCCGGCCTCTTCTCCCGGTGTCCCAGGTCTTCGGCCGGTCCCTCCACTGTCTTCATGTAGCTCTATTGCCAGCGGAGGTCCGGACTTCTGGGCTTCTTGTCTTCTTGTCTTCTCTTCCCCAGATGTTGACACGACGCTCTCTCCTGCTGGACTGGTCTCCGAGGGCTGCGTTGTGACTTATATAGGCGGAGACCCCGCCCCCTTTTGATGTCACAGTCCCTGGGCATGCTGGGACTGTGACGCTTTAGGGGGCGTGGTCGACCGGAAGAAGACCCCCGAAGCCGGAGGAAGATCCCCCACCCGGAGCTGTTTAATAAATTATTTTAAAACCCTGTGTTGTGTTTTATTATTGACACTTTACCTAGGTGAATGGGTAGGGGTACCATGTACCCCATACTCATTCACACAGGGTGGGGGGCCGGGATCTGGGGGCCCCCTTATTAAAGGGGGCTCCCGGATTCCGATAAGCCCCCCGCCCGCAGACCCCGACAACCAACGGCCAGGGTTGTCGGGAAGAGGCCCTTGTCCTCATCAACATGGGGACAAGGTGCTTTGTGGTGGGGGGGCACCGTAAGGCGCCCCCTCAACCAAAGCACCCCCCCATGTTGAGGGCATGCGGCCTGGTACAGTTCAGGGGGGGGGGCGCGCGCTCGCTCGTCCCCACCCCCTTTCCTGACCGGCCAGGCTGCGTGCTCGGATCGGGGTCTGGTATGGATTTTAGGGGGACCCCACGCCGTTTTTTCGGCGTAGCGGGGTTCCCTTTATAATCCATACCAGACCTAAGGGCCTGGTATGCCCCGCGCTCGCCGCAATAGGAAGATTTGTTTTTCCTATTGCAGCGAGCGCGAGATGCAATGCCCTGCCCTCGTGTCGTATTTGGTCTGTCGGACCAGCCTACACACGAGCGGGCTTTCCGTCGGACCAGCACACACACGAGCGGACTTTCCGCCCAAAACTGAGTCCGACGGAAAGATTTGAAACTTTCTTCAAATCTAGGTCCGGCGGGCTTTTGGGAAGAAGTCCGCCGGAAAAGTCCGCCGCCGCCCACACACGGGCGGATTGTCCGGCACACTCTGGTCCGCCGGACCAAGTATGCCGGAAAGTCCGACCGTGTGTACGCGGCATAATAGTTGTCCTGTGGACAGATTCTCCCACCTGAGCTGTGGATCTCTGCAGCCCTCCAGAGTTACCATGGGCCTCTTGTCTGCTTCTCTGATTAATGCTCTCCTTGCCCGGCCTGTCAGTTTAGGTGGACGGCCATGTCTTGGTAGGTTTGCAGTTGTACCATACTCTTTCTATTTTCGGATGATGGATTGAACAGAGCTCCGTGAGATGTTCAAAGCTTGGGATACTTTTTTATAACCTAACCTGGGTTTAAACTTCTCCACAAATTTATCCCTGACCTTTTTGGTGTGTTTCTTGGTCTTCATGGTGCTGTTTGTTCACTAAGGTTCTCTAACAAACCTCTGAGGGCTTCACAGAACAGCTGTATTTAAACTGAGATTAAATTACACACAGGTGGTCTCTATTTACTAATTAGGTGACTTCTGAAGGCAACTGGTTCCACTAGATTTTCGTTAAGGGTATCTGAGTAAAGGGGGCTGAATACAAATGCCCCCCACACTTTTCAGATATTTATTTGTAAAACATTTTGAAAACCATTTATCATTTTCCTTCCACTTCACAATTATGTGCCACTTTCTGCTGGTCTATCACATAAAATCCCAATAAAATACATTTACATTTTTGGTTGTAACATGACAAAATGTGGAAAATTTCAATGGGTATGAATCCTTTTTCAAGGCACTGTATGTAAAGGTAAGCCAACGAGCAGGGAGTTGCTATAGTCTAGGTGAGAGATAACCAGAGAGTAAATGAGTGTCTTTGTGGTGTCGTTGGGTAAGAAGGGGCAAAATCTGGAGATGTTATGTTACGGAGGGTTAGGCAACAAAAATTGGATAATAATTATATGTGGGGTCGAAAGGAGAGTTCAGAGTCCAGGATTACACCTAGCACCCGGGCACGTGTCCTTGATCTCAATGGAGAAGTCATAAAGGGGGGCACAGGGGAAGGAAATATTATGAGCTCAGTTTTGGATAGATTGAGTTTAAAGAAGTGGTGTGACATCAATAATGATATAGCAAATTAGTGATACACAGGGAAACTGATGGGGTGAAATGGGGGGTAGAAAGATAGATTTGGATGTCATCAGTGTAGAAATGATATTGGAAGCCGTTGGAGGCTATCAGCTGACCCAAGGTGGAGGTGTAGATAGAGAATAGAAGAGGTCCAAGGATGGAACCTTGGGGGGCCCAAAAGGAAAGGGAGAAGAAGTGGGAGAGGTAGATTTTGTACAGAGGCCAAGGGAATGGAGTTTTTTGAGGAGGAGCAGGTGGTCAACAGTATCAAAGGCAGCAGAAATGTCTAATGCCGTGTACACATGGGCGGACTTTTCGACCCGACTGGTCCAACGGGACGAATCCGTCGGACAATTCGACCGTGTGTGGGCTTCATCGGACCTGCAGCGGACTTTTTCGGTTGAAAATGAGATGGACTTTAGATTTGGAACATGTTTCAAATCTTTCAGACGGACTTGAGTCCGGTCGAAAAATCCGCTCGTCTGTATGCTAGTCCGACGGATGCTAGGGCAGCTATTGGCTACTGGCTATCAACTTCCTTATTTTAGTCCGGTCGTACGTCATCACGTACGAATCCATCGGACTTTGGTGTGATCGTGAGTAGGCAAGTCAGTTCTTTCAAAAGTCCGTCGAAAGTCCGTGGGAAAGACCGTCGGACCTTTGATGCCGAAAAGTCCGCCCGTGTGTACACGGCATTAGAGTACATAGTAGTGACCATTGGTTTTAGCAGTTAATGAGTCATTTGTCAGTTTTAATATAACAATTTTTTGGAGGGTTGTGGGTGAAATCCAGACTGAAGGAGATCAAGAAGGGTATTCTTAGTAATGTGGTATGTCAGGCAGTTGTAGACTAGATGTTCTAGAAATTCGGAGGTAATAGGTGAGGTATAAAGAGGGCTTTTTAAGTATGGGGGTGACCAGGCCATGTTTTAGAGAGCTATGCAGGATGCCAGTAGAGAGGGAAAGATTGAAGATGTGAGAGTGTAGGATAGAAAAAAAGGGTGACCATAGTAGTTGCAAGGGAACCGGGTCCAGGGGGGGCAGGTGGTGGATGGGCATTCGAAAAATCAGGAATGTGAATTAGAAAAAAGCTGCATTTGAAAGTTGAAAAAAAGTGTTAGTTTAAAAAAACATATACATATAATTTTTATTCCAATTGGATAGATTTATCCTCACTTCCTTTTAGGGCAGAAAGTAATAGCAAATCTCTCCAACAGGGACGCAGACAAAAACATATTTTTAGCACAATGTGGAAGTCTTGGGGTCTCTCGCGACAACGTCCAAATGCTCCATGTCTTGTCATCTTGAAATTTTAAATTGTCCCCACGCTATCCAGTTTGTTTTTACATCCTAAACTTTTTTCAGGTTTGTATAGAGTGGAGAAAAGCTACATCCTCTATCCAGTTTTTATTATTTTCAATGTTCCCGCTGGGGAGGTTTACCATCTCAATTTGTCCTGGTGGCCATTGTCACTAGGACAGAAAACTATGGGAAATCCAAAATTATACCTTTGTTATCGAAAGTAAAAGAGAAGGGAAGTCTTCCAATGGGAACACCAGGAATTCCTTCACTTTGGAGAGATTTCCTCT
Source organism: Lithobates septentrionalis (assembly GCA_037952835.1). Classification (NCBI taxonomy): domain Eukaryota; kingdom Metazoa; phylum Chordata; class Amphibia; order Anura; family Ranidae; genus Lithobates; species Lithobates septentrionalis. The sequence continues at coordinate 264,954 of JBBDGP010003751.1, forward strand.
TTTCCTCCAGGACAGGAAGGGAAATCCCCCCAACGGGGCACATCATTACACAGGGAAAGGAAGCTAGTTGCTTCTATTTAGTTTTTGATACTACGTGATTAAAATTTTGGACCCAATGTTGGAGATCCAGTTGCTTCTATTTTTTTTTTTTGATACTATGTGATTAAAATTTTGGACCCAATTTTGGAGATCCTGGTGTGCTGGTGACACTTCCTTCTCATGATTGCAGTCAGGTTCCAGCCGCTGGTCATTTCATCACCCAATTTAAGATACAGCCGTTTGTGCAGGAACGTGTGCGTTGGGAGTATTGCATTGGACATCATTACACAGGACCCCCGCCCCTTCCTCCACAGACCCCTGAATTCCCTCCGGTAAAGAAATTCTTCAGTGAGCCTATGGTCTGAGGCTTGTCATGGTGAGGGAGAGGGGGTCAGTGTGACTGTGCCCGGGATTGACAGGCGCTCTCTCCCCAGAAAAGGTTTACCATACCAAGCTGGCCAATCACCACACAGGCTGCAAACATAACACCCAACCAGGGGTGGGCTGATAACTCATGGGGCCCCCGGGCAATAGGAGATTATGGGACCCCCAGGCAATCAGAGATTATGGGGCCACACAGTATACACACACAGTATACAATCACACAGTATACACATACATGTACACACAGTATACACAGACCGATGTAAAAAAACCCCCACAGATTTATACATACTGCCCCTGATTTTACTGAGGCTGGCAACCCCTATGGGGCCCCCTAGTGGCCCAGGGCCCTCGGGCAGTGCCCGAGTCACTCAATGGTCAGTCCGCCCCTGCACCCAACTAATCACCAGCGCCCCAACATTCGATTCTGCTCTTATCTCCTGAGTGATAGCCAAATCCACTTATGAACTATTTGCGGGCTTAATGGGCTGGTGCTTTGGGCCCCACAACAATGACTGGGCCCCTTTTGCCCTGTGTTAAAGACAGCCCTGAACTCCTCGCACAAAGAGGAGGAAGCCTATGGGAGTGAAGGAATAGGGTAAGTATATCACCTTACTCATCACCCCTTTAGGAAAAATGAGCAGTTATCCCCTACAGCGGGGAGGGGGGCCCATTGCAATTGTAAATGTTTTTCATTCCTGGAGTTCAGCTTTAAAGGTCCCCTACCCATAAGTTTCTTTTTGCGATAAATTGTACGCTTTATACCGTTTTCTTTTTTTATATAAACCTGTCTGTGAAAGTGAAGTGCCTGGTCTATGGCCGCCCTGTAAATGAGACCCTCTTCCCATGATGCTGGAGAATCTCGTTTTTGGATGAACTGTACCAAGAAGTTATGCTAATAGGACACTTAATACGCGTCGATGCGCCAACACGTCCCAGGGAGCTCGCTGTACAGACGGCGTTCTACGCACATTAACAATCTAGACTTCACACCTTATCAGAGACTACAAAGAGGCAGACACCGAGCTGTCACTCTCTCCATCGGCCCCCTCTTTGATGCCACGATACGTGGAGTTTCCCAGCCCCCCCCCCCCCCCCCCCGCTCTGCGCAATTAAGGCACGCAGCTGCAAACGGCATCGTTATCCAAGCAGGACCGCCGGTGACCGAGCCCCATGAACGAGGATCTCTTTTATCTTCTGCTAATTGTTGGCATGAGGCAGGCAGTAAAACAAAGGGGCTCATTGATTTACTGTTGAACCCGCAGGTAGCGTTTAAAGGGAGGCGGCTTGGAAAGACTTTGGGAACTAATAGCAGACAGCTGCTGTGTGCACTCGATAAAACGTTCGGCTCACGGCTTTGCATTGCCATCTATAGCTTGACTTTTCACACCAGGGATGAGACAATAAAAGTGGAGGTGGTTTTTGTGAAGTTCCCTAAAAGTTGTAATTAAATGGGATCCAAAGTCTTTTTAGGGTTTTTTTTTTTTTTTTTTAGCTAAGGCTAAACAAATATTACCAAAGTCAAGAGACATGTGTAGTCTTACTTGGATTTTGGAGTTCTTTGTGTATTTCATCTACATCCAATGTAATGAAGACAAATCAACACCTGAAGACACCCTGGCAGTTTTTAAAGTGATTGTAAACGTATATCTTCGCGCCGCTACTAAAGCGCCCCTTCCCATTGAAAACAATAGGGCAGCGCCACAAACACGCCGGCAAAGCGCCGCTGCAGCGGTGCTTTGCGGGCGGTTTTAACCCCTTTTTCGGCCGCTAGCTGGGGTTAAAACCGCCCCCTGCTAGCGGCCAAATAGCGCCGCTAAAACGTCAGTAAAGCGGCGCTAAATGTACCGCCGACGCCCACAACGCCCCATTCTGAAAAAAGCCTAAGTATTACCTTGCGGAGATGGAGACTAGAATACTGCAAACACTAAGCAGCAAATTATATCACCTGTGATGTATTTCAGTTAACTTGCAAACCTGGCTTGTTAGTGGGTCCTGAGGACAGGAGTTGCGAACCACTGCTTTACACACACATGAACTTTAATGGCATCCCAGTCTTATGCTGGCCATACACTATACAGAAAATCGGCCGAAAAATCGTTCGAATGGACACTTCGTTCGTTTTTCGGCAAGTTAGTGGGCACAAATCGATAATCTTTGTGACGTTTTTGTGGTAAAAAAACGAACGGGAAGTTTGGTAAATTTCTGCCGAACGTACGATAAATTGCAAGGTTAATGTGTTTCCCGTCCGAACTTTCTGCACTAGGTATATGTAAAAAAACGAACACAAAATTATTTATTCATGTCCACTGAACAGATTATCGGTCATTATATGATGGCAAGATCGTTTGCGGTCACGGTCGAACGTTCGTTTTTCGAAAAGGGGTTCGGCCGATTTTCTGTATAGTGTATGGCCAGCATTAGTCCGTAGGGTTCAATATTGAGTTGGCCCCGCCCTTTGCAGATACAACAGCTTCAACTCTTCTGGGAAAGCCGCCCATAAGGTTTAGGAGTGTGTCTATAGGAATGTTTGACCATTCTTCCAGAAGTGCATTTGTGAAGTCAGACACTGATGTGGATGAGAAGGCCTGGCTCACAGTCTCTGCTCTAATTCATCACAAAGGTTTTCTGTTGGGTTGAGGTCAGGACTCTGTGCAGGCCAGTCAATTTCCTCCACCCCAAACTTGCTCATCCATGTCTTTATGGACCTTGATTTGTGCACTGGTGCGCAGTCATGTTGGAACAGGAAGGGGCCATTCACAAACTGTTCCCTCAAAGTTAGGAGCATGAAATTGTCCAAAATGTCTTGGTATGCTGACGCCTTAAGAGTTCCCTTCACTGGAACTAAGGGGCCAAACCCAACCCCTGAAAAACAACCCCACACCATAATCCCCCCTCCACGAAACGATTTGGTCCAGTGCACAAAGCAAGGTCCATAAAGACATGGATGAGCGAGTTTGGGGTGGAGCAACTTGACTGGCCTTCACAGAGTCCTGAGCTCAACCTGATAGAACACCGTTGGGATCAATAAGAGTGGAGACTGCGAGTCTGGCCTTCTCGTCCACCATCAGTGCCTGAACTCACAAATGTGCTTCTGGAAGAATGGTCAAACATTCCCATAGACACACTCCTAAACCTTGTGGACGGCCTTCCCAGAAGAGTTGAAGCTGTTATAGCTGCAAAGGGTGGACCAACTCAACATTGAACCCTACGGACTAATGCCCCATACACACGATCGGACATTGATCGGACATTCTGACAACAAAATCCTAGGATTTTTTCCGACGGATGTTGGCTCAAACTTGTCTTGCATACACACAAAGTTATCGGAAAATCCGATCGTTCTGAACGCGGTGACGTAAAACACGTACGTTGGGACTATAAACGGGGCAGTGGCCAATAGCTTTCATCTCTTTATTTATTCTGAGCATGCGTGGCACTTTGTGCGTCGGATTTGTGTACACACGATCGGAATTTCCGACAACAAGGTCCTATCACACATTTTCCATCAGAAAATCCGACCGTGTGTACAGGGCATAAGACTGGGATGCTATTAAAGTTAATGTGTGTGTAAAGGCAGGCGTCCCAATACCTTTGGCAATATAGTGTGCATATATATATATATATATATATATATATATATATATATATATATATACAGTATATACAGTATCTCACAAAAGTGAATACACCCCTCACATTTTTGTAAATATTTTATTATATCTTTTCTTGTGACAACACTGAAGAAATTACATTTTGCTACAATGTACAGTAGTGAAGGTACAGCTTGTATAATTTGCTGTCCCCTCAAAATAACTCAACACACAGCCATTAATGTCTAAACCACTGGCAACAAAGGTGAGTACACCCCTAAGTGAAAATGTCCAAATTGGGCCCAAAGTGTCAATATTTTGTGTGGCCACCATTATTTTCCAGCACTGCCTTAACCCTCTTGGGCATGGAGGTCACCAGATCTTCACAGGTTACCACTGGAGTCCTCTTCCCCTCCTCCATGACGACATCACAGAGCTGGTGGATGTTGGAGACCTTGCGCTCCCCCACCTTCCGTTTGAGGATGTCCCACAGATGATCAATAGGGTTTAGGTCTGGAGACATGCTTGGCCAGTCCATCACCTTCACCCTCAGCTTCTTTAGCAAGGCAGTGGTCATCTTGGAGGTGTGTTTTTGGGTCGTTATCATGTTGGAATACTGCCCTGCGGCCCAGTCTCTGAAGGGAGGGGATCATGCTCTGCTTCAGTATGTCACAGTACATGTTGGCATTCATGGTTCCCTCAATGATCTGTAGCTCCCCAGTGCCGGCAGCACTCATGCAGCCCCAGACCATGACACTCCCACCACCATGCTTGACTGTAGACAAGAGACACTTGTCTTTGTACTCCTCACCTGGTTGCCGCCACACACGCCTGACACCATCTGAACCAAATAAGTTTATCTTGGTCTCATCAAACCACAGGACATGGTTCCAGTAATCCATGTTCTTAGTCTGCTTGTCTTCGGCAAACTGTTTGCGGGCTTTCTTGTGCATCATCTTTAGAAGAGGCTTCCTTCTGGGACGACAGCCATGTAGACCAATTTGATGCAGTGTGCGGCGTATGGTCTGAGCACTGACAGGCGGACCCCCCACCCCTTCAACCTCTGCAGCAATGCTGGCAGCACTCATACGTCTATTTCCCAAAGACAACCTCTGGATATGACGCTGAGCGCGTGTACTCAACTTCTTCGGTCGACTATGGCGAGGCCTGTTCCAAGTGGAACTTGTCCTGTTAAACCGCTGTATGGTCTTGGCCATTGTGCTGAAGCTCAGTTTCAGGGTATTGGCAATCTTCTTATAGCCTAGGCCATCTTTATGTAGAGCAACAATTATTTTTTTCAGATCCTCAGAGAGTTCTTTGCCATGAGGTGCCATGTTGAACTTCCAGTGACCAGTATGAGAGAGTGAGAGCGATAACACCAAATTTAACACACCTGCTCCCCATTCACACCTGAGACCTTGTAACACTAACGAGTCACATGACACCGGGGAGGGAAAATGGTTAGGCCCAATTTGGACATTTTCACTTAGGGGTGTACTCACTTTTGTTGCCAGCGGTTTAGACATTAATGGCTGTATGTTGAGTTATTTTGAGGGGACAGCAAATTTACACTGTTATACAAGCTGTACACTCACTACTTTACATTGTAGCAAAGTGTCATTTCTTCAGTGTTGTCACATGAAAAGATAGAATAAAATATTTACAAAAATGTGAGGGGTGTACTCACTTTTGTGAGATACTGTATATATGTAAAAAAAAAAAATATATATATATATATATATATATATATATATATATATATATATATATATATATATATATATATACCATACTTACTTGCTCGGTGCATTGGTTTTGCACCGAGTAGCCCCAATCCTCCCCTTCTCGGGTCCCCCGTTGGCGCTCCTGGCTCCTCCCCCCGCCGAGTGCCAACCATGGCAAGCCGCTTACTATGGGGGCACTCGTGCGGGCTCGCTCCTGAGCCATGTTCTGTGTGTCTATTGACACACAGAGCGCAGCTCGACCCCACCTCCCGCTCAGTACCAGGACAAGATCATCTAGCACCCAGGGCGAAGATGCCACACGGCTCCACCCCCTCCCCCAAACAAACGAACGAGCATTGTATCAGCAAAAATCCCTTCCCCCCAAAACAACATACTAACCTTTACACTTATCCCCTATGCATAAATTCCCCGTGCAAACCAAAATTCTCCCCAAACAAAAATGTCCCCTCCTCCAGGACAAAATCCCCCCTCCTAGCACAAATACTGTACCTCGTAAATTTCCCCTCCGAGTATAAATCCCCCCCCCCCCCAAATCCTCCTCTCCAAGCACAAATCCCCTCATCTCTAACTACCCCCCCCCAAAAAAAATTCCCCACCTAGCAGAACCCCCCCCCCAATAATCCCTATTAGCAAATGCTTTCCCCAAAGTCCTTCTTTCTAACACAAATCCACCCTTCTACTACAAATTCCCCCCCCCAATCAAAATTCTAGCACAATCTCAAATCCCCACCGCACCCAGGGCAGCCGCCCCTCCTGCCCACCCCTTGTCCTGGGTCTGCTCCCGCCCCCTCCTCACTGGATGTGATTAACAGCAGTGGGAACCATGACTCTGAGCCCATGAGGAGAAGGAACGCGGAGAGAGCCACTGCTCTCGTGCACAGCGCTAGACCGGGATTTGGCTCAGATAAGTAAAAAAGGGAGAGCTGAATGTTTTTTTACCCTAATGCAGAGAATGCATTGAGGCAAAACACCTTCAACGTTTAGAACCTTTTTAACTGAGCCCAGGCACATCTCACCCCTTTGGTCCAGTTCATTTGTGTACTGCGAGTGCTCCAAACCATGCCCAGGAGTGGTCAAGTGTACCACGGCCAAAAAACACTTGGAAGAGGTGGTCCTGGGCACAGTTCTCTTGCAGTCCGTTATGGTTTGCTTCAGTGTTAATGCAAACTAGGCCTGAGCAAAGAACTCTTCATAGATGGCTGAGCACAGAAGCAGAAGTCTGTTTGGCAGAGGTTATGGTGTAAGTTTTCCTGGAAACACTTGCTTATAGCCCTGTCTGGGTGAAGACCAGTGGGGGGAGTGGAGAGGGGAACTTGGGAACAGTTCAGTTCAACCATGCCTAGTTTGAAGGCCTCCCCCCTTCTGGCAGTATTGGATTTTCATTGGTTCCTCCTGTCAACCTGTCCCTCTCTACGAGTGATGAGCTTGGGGTCTGTCTGAACTTGGATCCAGCCAAAAGGATGGAGATGCTTATGACACCATTGACCTAATATAACCACCTGGCCATATATATTAGATCATGAACTTTGACCTAATATGGCCCTATTAGGTCTATGATGTCATGATGATGTCATGAGTATCCCGCCCCTATTTGTAGATGCAGCTGCAGGGCGGGAAATCCTCATCCGCAGCTCAGTGGCGCGGCACTGACAGCTTGCCCCGGAGCCGAACCAACGTCATTCCTACTTGTCTGAACTACGCCGTGTAGTTTTGGGCACCAGTTCACAAAATAGATATTGGGGAACTGGAGAGAGTACAGAGAAGGGTCACTAAACTGATAAGAGGCATGGAGGACCTGGGCTATGAAGAAGGATTAGCTGAACAGAAAATACTTTCTTTTGAGAAGAGGCTTTTCATAGGGGATGTGATCACCTTATGCATTCAGTGGTTCTTCCTATCAACCCCTACATCTCTACTAGTGATGAGCTTGGGTTCAGTCCAAACTGGGGTCCAGGCAAAACCCAGAAGGAAGCCGTCATTCCTGGGCTAATTAGTGGCAGACGGGTCAATCCCCACCCCACAGCTTCATGTACACAAAATAATGGGGATACTAAAGACACCACTGGCCTAATATGGCCACATGGTCAATGACATTGGAATTATATATTGTCATGAACATCCTTGCTCCCTTGCATACATGCAGTTGCTCGGTGGGAAATCCCCAGCTGTAGCTAAATAGACCGGCACTGACAGCTGGAAGGAAGCTGTTTTGGTGGGGAGAGATCTGTAATGGGGGGGAGCTGTACTGGTGTGAGGGGGAGGATCTGTGCTTGGGGGGGTGGCTGTACTGGTGGGTCTAGTGGGAAGATCTGTACTAGATGGAGCTGTATTGATGGAGGGGGGGGGGTGCTGTACTGGTGTGAAGGGGGAGGATCTGTGCTTGGGGAGGGGGTGTACTGCTGGGTTTAGTGGGAAGATCTGTACTAGATGGAGCTGTATTGATGTTGGGGGAGGGGGTGCTGTACTGGTGTAAGGGGGAGGATCTGTGCTTGGGGGGGCTGTACTGGTGGGCCTAGTGGGAAGATCTGAACTAGATGGAGCTGTGTTGATGCGGGGGGGGGGGTGCTGTACTGGTGTGAGGGGGAGGATATGTGCTTGGGGGTGGGTCTGTACTGGTGGTTGCCGGTGTAGTGGGGAGATCTGTACTAGATGGAACTGTATTTATGTGTGTGTGTGGGGGGGGGGGTGCTCTACTGGCGTGAGGGGGAGGATCTGTGCTTGGGGGGGGGGGGCTGTACTGGTGTGTGTGGTGGAGAGATCTGTACTAGATAGAGCTGTTTTGATGTGTGTGTGTGTGGGGGGGGGGGTGCTGTACTGGTGTGAGGGGGAGGATCTGTGTTGGGGGGTGCTGTACTGGTGTGAGGGGAGGATCTGTGTTGGGGGGTGCTGTACTGGTGTGAGGGGGAGGATCTGTGCTTGGGGGTGGGTCTGTACTGGTGGTTGCCGGTGTAGTGGGGAGATCTGTACTAGATGGAGCTGTATTTATGTGGGGGGGGGGTGCTGTACTGGTGTGAGGGGGAGGATCTGTGTTTTGGGGGGGGGGGGCTGTACTGGTGTGAGGGGGAGTATCTGTGCTGGGGGGGGGGGGCTGTACTGGTGTGTGTAGTGGGGAGATCTGTACTAGATGGGGCTGTATTGATGCAGGGGAGAGGGGGTGCTGTACCAGTGCGAGGGGAGGATCTGTGTTTTGGGGGGGGGCTGTACTGGTGAGAGGGGGAGGATCTGTGCTTGGGGGGGCTGTACTGATGTGTGGAGTGGGGAGATCTGTACTAGATGGGGCTGTATTGATGCAGGGGAGAGGGGTGCTGTACTAGTGCGAGGGGGAGGATCTGTTTTTTTGGCGGGGCTGTACTGGTGTGAGGGGGAGGATCTTGGGGGTGGGGGCTGGTGGGTGTAGTGGGGAGATCTGTATTGCGGGAGCTGTACTGAGGAGGGGTGATCTGTACTGGGGAGAGATCTGCACTGTGGGAGACTATTAGTTGAGGGGGTGGGGGGGGTCTGTACAGAGGGGGATTTTGGTTAGGGAAGTAAGTTTTCGTTGTACTCTGTCTACTGACCTGTACCATATGTTAAGGACTGAGAGGTCTTGAGTGGAGTACCAAGGCAGGGTTCTGTGATGTCATTAGGAAGTACAGCACCCTGCCAGACCCTCCCAACAGCCTTCATCTTCCTCCATTGCATAGAGAAGCACAAATATGCAGTGATGACATCACTGGGTCTCAAAAAGTATCTAATGAGAGGGCAAAGGTTTTATTCCAATATTTCAATAATATGTTGATGGGGGGGTGGGGGAGGGGTGGTCGGGGAAGGGAAAATATAAGCAGATTAAACTTCAGCTTTAACAACCTGCAAAAAAAAGAAGAAAAGAAGATTTTCTTCCTCCGGGAACAAAGCACCTTTCATCCCCGGTGAAGCAGTGGAGCGGAACCGGGGAGAAGGGTATTGGTAACTCAGCGGTCTGCAGAGCTGGACTTTACAGGAAGTCATACAAACAATGCAGACATACTGTATGTTCCATGCAAAGACAATGGCTGCTTTGTTGTCCCGAAACATTAAACATGGAAGAGAAGCCGGGAGCGAAGAAGGAGCGCCGCGTCTTGGGTTTCAGCTGCCCTTGTCACCAGTCTGGACGGGGGTCTTAGCGCGGGTAATCGGCTCTAAAGACAGTAAATATTTGGACAGCACAAAATTGCAGCAAATATCTACTTTTGAGGATGCGGTTAAATCCTGGGAAGACATTATCATAGAAATGACAGGTGACAGTTTGATTTATAGATTGCAAAACCCTTCACGTTCCTCAAAGCTGAAGTTTAATCTACTTATAGTTTGCCTTGTTTGGTTCCTCCCTTATCAACATGCTAATTACATTTTTTATTTTTTTTTTAAATAAAAATGTCATCATTGGGTCTTTGTGCTTCTCTATGCAATGCAGGCAGATCATGGTTGGTGGGAGGGGCCAGCAGAGTGCTGCACAAAGCTTCCTGATGACATCACAGCACCCGGCCTCAGTACTCCCCCGCCCTTTCTGTGACAGAACTCGATCTGATGAGTTACGTGTCCCCTTATACGGTTTGGTAGTTTGTTGGGGGGTCCAGCTGTGGATTGCGGTGGTGGGTGAGTAAGTAACTATAACATGTTTACTGCTCTGCTATAAAAAGTACCATTCACTTTTCCTCCTACGTGTCTGCTATAGATATCTAGTAATCAATTATTTCTTTCAAAGATCCAGGGCTTGGCCTAGATGAGAGACTTAGACCCCTTTCACACTGAGGCGCTTTTCAGGCGCTTTTGTGCTAAAAAAAAAGCGCCTGAAAAGCTCACGAAAACCTATTTCCATTAAGATCAATGAATGCTTTCACACTGGGGCGGTGCGCTGGCGGGGCGGTGAAAAAACTCCTGCAAGGAGCATCTTTGGAGTATGTTTGGAGCGCTAAAAAAAGCGACCCTCTCCATTGAAATGAATGGAAACCGCCTCAAAAGCGCCTGAAAAGCGAACGAAATGCGCTTCAAAAGCGTATCAAAATGGTTCTTTTGAGTCACGTGACCTTGCAAAAAGCGCGCCTCTAATGCCTTCCAAAGCGCTTGAAAAGCGCCACAAAAGCACCCGGCGTTTTATGGGCAGTTTTCAAGCGCCTCAGTCTAATGCCCTGTACACATGAGCGGACTTTTCGACCGGACTGGTCCGACGAATCTGGCGGACAATCCGACCGTGTGTGGGCTTCATCGGACCTTCAGTGGACTGTTTCTGTCGAAAATCTGACGGTCCTTAGATTTGGAACATGTTTCAAATCTTTACGTTGGAACTCCGCCGGACCCAGTTCCTATCGAGAGGTCCGCTCGTCTGTATGCTAGTCCGAAGGACAAAAACCGACGCTAGGGCAACTATTGGCTACTGGCTATCAACTTCCTTATTTTAGTCCGGTCGTACGTCATCACATACGAATCCGTCAGACTTTGGTGTGATCGTGTGTAGGCAAGTCCGTTCATTCGAAAGTCCGTCAGAAAGACTGTCGGACCTTTGTTGCCGAAAAGTCCGCCTGTGTGTACAGGGCATAAGTCATCCCAATTTCAAAAGAAAGAAAGAATAGATAGGAAGATGATATGGAGTGCCAGAGAAAGCTAAAATAGATAGAAGAAAATAATAAAGATATGGATAGGTAGAAAGAAATATAAATATTAGTAGATAGATAGATAAAGATACAAATAGGTAGGTAAATGGGAAAAGAAAGAAAGAAAGAAAGAAAGAAAGAAAGAAAGAAAGAAAGAAAGAAAGAAAGAAAGCTCACAGCTCAGTCATGGGAAGCTGAAGAAAAAAAGTCTATCAGGGTCAACCACTGGAAAGAAATAATAAATACATAACTATATAAATAAATAGACCAAAAACCCACAACTGATCCAGAGGAAGGCAAATAAAATCCTCTAAGAAAGGAAGAAGAAAAGACAGAAAAGAAAGAAGGAGAAAAGAAAGAAAGGAAGCAGAAAAATAGAAAAGAAGGAAGAGGAAAACAAAGGAAGGAAAGAAGAGGAGAAGGAAAGAAGGAAGGAAGGAAAAAAGGAAGGAGAGAGAAATGAAAGGGAGGAAGGAAGAGGAAAAGAAAAGGAAGAAAAAAGAAGAAGAGGAAGGAAGGAATGAAAGAGAAAACAAAGTGGAAAAGGAAGTGGAAAAGTAAGGGAGGAATGAAGAGGAAAAAGAATGAAGAAGGTGGAAGGAAGGAGAGGGGAAAGAAGGAGTAAAGAAAGAAAGTACTGCACAAAACTATCTACTGATCCAGAGGAAGGCAAATATGTTACATACATAGTTACAAATGCTGAAGAAAGATAGAATCTTTCAAGGGCAACCACTGGAATAAATAAGAAAATAAACAGACAGTTGATACAGCAGAAGGCAATTAAGTACCCTAAAAGGCCTCACTCACAAGGGGCATGCATCCCCATATGCCCATGCAGGGCTGTGTCCCAGCCATCCCCATGCAGGCTGTGCCTTAATGTCAAATGAAATACAGCGGCTGACATCTGTGTGGGTCTCTGAATGCAGGCAGTGTGTGTTTGGGGAGCTGCCCTCACACAGATGTCATATTGGGAGCAGTGGCTGTGTCCATGCAGCACCTGTCTCCATGCAGCACACTGTGTCCGTGCTGGCACCTCTGTCCATGCAGCACCTGTGTTCATGCAGCACCTCTGTCCATGCAGCACCTCTTCATTCATGCAGCACCTCTGTCTATGCCAGCACCTGTGTCCATGCAGCACCTCTGTCCATGCAGCACCTCTTCATTCATGCAGCACCTGTGTCCATGCAGCACCTCTGTCCATTCAGCACCTCTGTCCATTCAGCACCTCTGTCCATTCAGCACCTCTGTCCATTCAGCACCTCTGTCCATGCAGCACCTCTGTCCATGCAGCACCCTCTGTCCATTCAGCACCTGTGTCCATGCAGCACCTCTGTCCATTGAGCACCTCTGTCCATTCAGCACCTCTGTCCATTCAGCACCTGTGTCCATGCAGCCCATCTGTCCATGCAGCACTTGTGCCTTTGCAGCACCTGTGCCCATGCAGCACCTCTGTCCATGCAGCACCTGTGTCCATGCAGCACGTGTGCCCTTTCAGCACCTTTGTTCATGCAGCACCTGTGCCCATGCTGGCACCTCTGTCCATGCAGCACCTGTGTTCATGCAGCACCTCTGTCCATGCAGCACCTCTTCATTCATGCAGCACCTCTGTCTATGCAGCACCTGTGTCCATGCAGCACCTCTGTCCATGCAGCACCTCTTCATTCATGCAGCACCTGTGTCCATGCAGCACCTCTGTCCATTCAGCACCTCCTGTCCATTCAGCACCTCTGTCCATTCAGCACCTCTGTCCATTCAGCACCTCTGTCCATTCAGCACCTCTGTCCATTCAGCACCTGTGTCCATGCAGCACCTCTGTCCATTCAGCACCTCTGTCCATTCAGCACCTCTGTCCATTCAGCACCTGTGTCCATGCAGCCCATCTGTCCATGCAGCACTTGTGCCTTTGCAGCACCTGTGCCCATGCAGCACCTCTGTCCATGCAGCACCTGTGTCCATGCAGCACGTGTGCTCTTTCAGCACCTTTGTTCATGCAGCACCTGTGCCCATGCAGCACCTCTGTCCATGCAGCACCTCTTCATTCATGCAGCACCTGTTTCCATGCAGCACCTCTGTCCATGCAGCACCTGTGTCCCATGCAGCACCTGTGTCCATGCAGCACCTGTGTCCATGTAGCATCTGTGTCCATGCAGCACCTGTCTCCATGCAGCACCTCTGTCCATGCAGCACCTCTGTCCATGCAGCACCCCTTCATTCATGCAGTACCTGTGCCCATGCAGCACCTGTGTCCCAATAGACATAATTGGGACTGCCTGCATGGGGATGCACAAAAAACCTGTACATCCCTGTGCTGTACAGGCATACGTTATAACGTTATTGTACACCCCGTGTGAATGAGGAAAAAGCAGGGTTCAATATGAAAAAAAAAATCTTCCTGATCCCTTAGGGAAATCATATGTTCCCTGGATCGTCAGGTGTTATCCCTTAAAAAAACTAAAAGCCAGTTATACAGTATTCTCTGCATATAGGTACATATCCAACTTTTTTTTTTTTTAAACTATCAACTGAACTGCCTAGAACCAGCTCTTGAGGAAAACTATTCCACATTTTTACAGCTCTTACTGGAAAGAAGCCTTTCTGTAGGCGGAGGTGGAATTCCCTACCCTACAGCTGCACATACAGAAAGGGACGCAAGTTCCTTTGGCATTATTGACCACGTGGGCAGTGGGTCGCCATTTTGAGGGTTAAAGCAGGCAGTGGGGAGGCAACATATTGTCTCCTCGCCGCCTGTCAAACACCCTTAGAAAAGCAATCCCCTGTGGATCGATTTTCAGAGGGACAACAGTATAGCCACTCATGTGAATGGACCCTTACCATGTAATGTAAAAAGCTTAAAAAAAAAAAAAACTGAAAGTTGAAAAAGTTTGAAAACAACTTTCACAAGCCGTGGCTGTTCTTCTAGGCCACAGCAAAAATCAAAGGGCATGTCACTTTCAACGGGCAGTACCACCGCTGAGTGCAACCCAGTCCAATGATTGGGCCAGGCCGCAAACGCCTTGCAACTTTTTAAAATGAATTTATAATAATTCTTTATAACATTTAATGAGTAATTCACTTGTAAACAAACTGGCGTCATGTCCGGTTCCTCTCTCCCCTCTCTGTACCGATCGGTACAGTGTGAGCAGAGAGGGGAGAGATCGGTTGTAGCAGCACTGTGGGCTGGATCTGTAGTGCCCACAGCACTGATCTGTGCCCATTGCAGCCTCATCCAGCCATCCATCAATGCTCAGCCATCCCTCTGTCATATTCCTCCAGCCATCCATACTCAGCAATACTCATCCATCCACCCCCCCTCCAGCCACCCCCCCCCAGCCATACTCAGCCATACTCAGCCATACCCAGCCATACTCAGCCATACCCAGCCATACTCAGCCGTTCCCAGCCATACCCAGCCATACCCAGCCATACTCAGCCATACCCAGCCATACTCAGCCGTTCCCAGCCATACTCAGCCGTTCCCAGCCATACCCAGCCATACTCAGCCCTTCCCAGCCATACTCAGCCTTTCCCAGCCGTACTCAGCCATACCCAGCCATACCCAGCCATACTCAGCCCTTCCCAGACATACTCAGCCCTTCCCAGCCATACTCAGCCGTACCCAGCCATACTCAGCCATACCCAGCCATACCCAGCCATACCCAGCCATACTCAGCCCTTCCCAGACATACTCAGCCCTTCCCAGCCATACTCAGCCATACCCAGCCATACTCAGCCATACCCAGCCATACTCAGCCGTTCCCAGCCATACCCAGCCATACTCAGCCATACCCAGCCATACTCAGCCGTTCCCAGCCATACTCAGCCGTTCCCTTCCCAGCCATACTCAGGCCTTCCCAGCCATACTCAGCCTTTCCCAGCCGTACTCAGCCATACCCAGCCATACCCAGCCATACTCAGCCCTTCCCAGACATACTCAGCCCTTCCCAGCCATACTCAGCCGTACCCAGCCATACTCAGCCATACCCAGCCATACCCAGCCATACCCAGCCATACTCAGCTGTTCCCAGCCATACTCAGCCGTACCCAGCCATGCCCAGCCATACCAGGCTGTACCCAGCCATTCCCAGCCATACTCAGCCATCCCATCTGTACACAGCCATCCCATCTGTACTCAGCCATCCCATCTGTACTCAGCCATCCCATCCGTACTCAGCCATCCCATCCCGTACTCAGCCATCCCATCTGTACTCAGCCATCCCATCTGTACTCAGCCATCCCATCTGTACTCAGCCATCCCATCCATACTCAGCCATCCCATCCGTACTCAGCCATCCCATCCGTACTCAGCCATCCCATCTGTACTCAGCCATCCCATCTGTACTCAGCCATCCCATCCGTACTGAGCCATCCCATCTGTACTCAGCCATCCCATCTGTACTCAGCCATCCCATCCGTACTCAGCCATACTCGACCTTGCTCAGCCATCCCATCCGTACTCAGCCATCCCATCTGTACTCAGCCATCCCATCCATACTCAGCCATCCCATCTGTACTCAGCCATCCCATCTGTACTCAGCCATCCCATCTGTACTCAGCCATCCCATCTGTACTCAGCCATCCCATCCGTACTCAGCCATCCCATCCGTACTCAGCCATCCCATCTGTACTCAGCCATCCCATCCGTACTCAGCCATCCCATCTGTACTCAGCCATATTTGACCATGCTCAGTCATCCCATCCATACTCAGCCATCCCATCCATAATCAGCCATCCCATCCGTACTCAGCCATCCCATCTGTACTCAGCCATCCCATCCGTACTCAGCCATCTCATCTGTACTCAGCAATAGGGATGAGCTTCGTGTTCGAGTCGAACCCATGTTCGACTCGAACATCGGCTGTTCGACCGTCCGTCGAATTGCGAACGATATGGGCCGTTCGCGCCAAATTCGTGTGGCGCGTCACGGCCCATAATTCACTGCGGCATCGCAGTGCATTGCTGGCTGATGATTGGCCAAGCATGCACTATGACCCGCATGCTTGGCCAATCACAGCGCCGTCAGTAGAGAGAGCTGTAATTGGCCAAAGCCAGGGTGGCTTTGGCCAATTATGGCTCAGGGGATTTAGTACACACCCCACACTATATAAGGCCGCCTGCACGGCGGCCCTGTGTAGTGTGTGTTCCGGTGTGCTGAGAGATAGAGAGAGAGAGAGACAGTGTCATTTGATTTGAGTTAGATAGATTAGGCAGAACAGTCAGTCAGTTAGCTGCACTTACAGTGTATTGTGTATATATATGCATCCCAGGTGTTGCATATATATATATACACTGTATTCAGTTTAGCTAGATCCGTTCCTGTTATCTTCTATCTAGACTATTTAGTGCAGTGTGTCCTGCTCACAGTGTTCAGCTAGATCCGTTCCTGCTATTTACATTCAGTGCAGTGCGTCCTGCTCACAGTGTTCAGCTAGATCCGTTCCTGCTATTTACATTCAGTGCAGTGCGTCCTGCTCACAGTGTTCAGCTAGATCCGTTCCTGCTATTTACATTCAGTGCAGTGCGTCCTGCTCACAGTGTTCAGCTAGATCCGTTCCTGCTATTTACATTCAGTGCAGTGCGTCCTGCTCACAGTGTTCAGCTAGATCCGTTCCTGCTATTTACATTCAGTGCAGTGCGTCCTGCTCACAGTGTTCAGCTAGATCCGTTCCTGCTATTTACATTCAGTGCAGTGCGTCCTGCTCACAGTGTTCAGCTAGATCCGTTCCTGCTATTTACATTCAGTGCAGTGCGTCCTGCTCACAGTGTTCAGCTAGATCCGTTCCTGCTATTTACATTCAGTGCAGTGCGTCCTGCTCACAGTGTTCAGCTAGATCCGTTCCTGCTATTTACATTCAGTGCAGTGCGTCCTGCTCACAGTGTTCAGCTAGATCCGTTCCTGCTATTTACATTCAGTGCAGTGCGTCCTGCTCACAGTGTTCAGCTAGATCCGTTCCTGCTATTTACATTCAGTGCAGTGCGTCCTGCTCACAGTGTTCAGCTAGATCCGTTCCTGCTATTTACATTCAGTGCAGTGCGTCCTGCTCACAGTGTTCAGCTAGATCCGTTCCTGCTATTTACATTCAGTGCAGTGCGTCCTGCTCACAGTGTTCAGCTAGATCCGTTCCTGCTATTTACATTCAGTGCAGTGCGTCCTGCTCACAGTGTTCAGCTAGATCCGTTCCTGCTATTTACATTCAGTGCAGTGCGTCCTGCTCACAGTGTTCAGCTAGATCCGTTCCTGCTATTTACATTCAGTGCAGTGCGTCCTGCTCACAGTGTTCAGCTAGATCCGTTCCTGCTATTTACATTCAGTGCAGTGCGTCCTGCTCACAGTGTTCAGCTAGATCCGTTCCTGCTATTTACATTCAGTGCAGTGCGTCCTGCTCACAGTGTTCAGCTAGATCCGTTCCTGCTATTTACATTCAGTGCAGTGCGTCCTGCTCACAGTGTTCAGCTAGATCCGTTCCTGCTATTTACATTCAGTGCAGTGCGTCCTGCTCACAGTGTTCAGCTAGATCCGTTCCTGCTATTTACATTCAGTGCAGTGCGTCCTGCTCACAGTGTTCAGCTAGATCCGTTCCTGCTATTTACATTCAGTGCAGTGCGTCCTGCTCACAGTGTTCAGCTAGATCCGTTCCTGCTATTTACATTCAGTGCAGTGCGTCCTGCTCACAGTGTTCAGCTAGATCCGTTCCTGCTATTTACATTCAGTGCAGTGCGTCCTGCTCACAGTGTTCAGCTAGATCCGTTCCTGCTATTTACATTCAGTGCAGTGCGTCCTGCTCACAGTGTTCAGCTAGATCCGTTCCTGCTATTTACATTCAGTGCAGTGCGTCCTGCTCACAGTGTTCAGCTAGATCCGTTCCTGCTATTTACATTCAGTGCAGTGCGTCCTGCTCACAGTGTTCAGCTAGATCCGTTCCTGCTATTTACATTCAGTGCAGTGCGTCCTGCTCACAGTGTTCAGCTAGATCCGTTCCTGTTATCTTCCTACTGACAGGCAGGCTTGTCTGGTTACAGTATATAAAGCTACCTGAAGAAAATTACAGGTGTTCTTTTTGATCCTATTAGTACCACGGTCAGGCAGCTAGACTATTTACATTTAGTACAGTGTGTCCTGCTCACAGTGTTCAGCTAGATCCGTTCCTGTTATCTTCCTACTGACAGGCAGGCTTGTCTGGTTACAGTATATAAAGCTACCTGAAGAAAATTACAGGTGTTCTATCCCAGCTTAGTGCAGCTACAGGCCATTAGTATGTCTGGAAGGCCAAGAAGGAGAGGCAGACAGTCACAAGCCAATAAGAGAGGGCAAGCAGGCTCTGTGTCTAGTGCTGGTCGCGGAGACGGTGCATCCTCATCAGCACGTGGCCATGGGACACGCTTGGCCTTTTTTTCGGCAGCTGGCCGTGTTGAGCCGCAACATGCGGAAGACTTGGTCGAGTGGATGACCAAGCCGTCCTCATCCTCCTCATCCTCTCTCACCCATGCCCAGGGTGCTTTGTCTGGCAAAGCAGCGGCCTCTTCCCTCAGCTCAATGTCATCAGTGACTCCTTCCCTAGCTCCACCATGTCCTCATGAGGATTCCCTCGAACTGTTTGACCACAGTGTTGGGTACATGCTCCAGGAGGATGCCCAGCGTTTGGAAGGCTCTGATGATGATACTGAGCTCGATGAAGGCAGTAACATGAGCACGGACAGAGGGGGTGCCCAAGAAGGACAGCAATCTGGCAGTCATGCTCCCCCTGCTGCAGCATACTGCCAGGTTTGCTCCAGTGATGAGGAGGGAGGGGATGATGAGGTCACTGACTCAACGTGGGTGCCTGATAGGAGAGAGGAGGAGGAGGAGGAGGCGGCACATCACCAACGAGGCAGGATGCCCTCCAGGGGCCAGCCTAAGGGCAGCACATTGACTGCATCACACCCCAAAGCTCCACATGTGCAGGGCGCTGCAGTCTCTGCGCGTTATTCAAAAAGTTCTTTGGTGTGGGCCTTTTTTGAGACGAGTGCATCAGATCGCACCGCTGCTATTTGCAACATATGTCTCAAGCGTATCTCGCGTGGCCAAAACATCTCCCGCTTGGGTACCACATGCTTGACCAGACATATGTTGACCTGCCATGCAGTTCGTTGGCAAGCGTATCTGAAAGACCCACACCAAAGAACAAAGAGGATCTCTCCTTGCTCCTCATCAGCTGAGATTTCCAACCCCACTAGACCTTCAGTCCTCTCTGAGACCTGCAGTGAGAGGAATGAAGGTGTAGAATTAGGTGTGTCACAGCCAAGTACTTGTGGGCAATCTGCTTTTGGTACACCGACGTCAGATTGTACCAGGCAAATTTCCCTGCCCCAGCTGCTGCACCGCCGAAAGAAGTTTGCTCCCAGCCATCCACATGCCCAGCGGTTGAATGCTAGCTTGGCAAAATTGCTAGCACTTCAACTGCTGCCTTTTCAGTTGGTAGACTCTGCCCCCTTCCGTGAGTTTGTGGAATGTGCGGTTCCTCAGTGGCAGGTACCCAAACGCCACTTTTTCTCACGGAAGGCGATTCCGGCTCTCTACCGGCATGTGGAAGGCAATGTCCATGCCTCGCTGGACAGGGCGGTCAGCGGTAAGGTGCATATTACCGCTGACTCATGGTCCAGCAGGCATGGACAGGGACGTTACTTAAGTTTCACGGCGCATTGGGTGACTCTGCTGGCAGCTGGGAAGGATGCAGGACAAGGTGCAGTAGTGTTGGAGGTTGTTCCGCCACCACGCCTCCAAAATGCTGATTGTGACACACCTCTCTCCTCCACCCCCTCCTCTTCTTCTTCCTCCATGGCCTCTTCCTCGGAACCAGCGGTGCTCCGTAGGCGTTCAAGGGGCTACGCAAGTACGCAGGCCAAAAGATGCCATGCGGTGCTTGAGCTGGTGTGCTTGGGGGACAGGAGCCACACTGGGGCAGAGGTTCTGTCAGCTCTGCAGGGGCAGGTTCAGAGGTGGTTGACGCCACGCCAACTTAAGGCAGGAATGGTGGTTTGCGACAATGGCACCAACCTCCTCTCTGCCCTCCGACAGGGACATGACCCATGTGCCCTGTTTGGCTCACGTCCTTAACTTGGTGGTGCAGCGGTTCTTGGGCAGGTACCCGGGCTTACAGGATGTCCTGAGGCAGGCCAGGAAAGTCTGTGTGCATTTCCGCCGGTCATATAATGCCAGTGCTCGGCTGACGGACCTCCAAAAGGAGTTTAACCTGCCCAAGAACCGCCTAATCTGTGACATGCCCACCAGGTGGAACTCGACGTTGGCCATGCTGCAGCGGCTGCACACGCAGCAGAGGGCCATCAATGAGTACCTGTGCGACTATGGCACCAGGACAGGGTCAGGGGACCTTGGTTTTTTTTCCCCACGCCAGTGGGCCATGATCAGGGATGCATGCACTGTCCTGTCACCATTCGAGGAGGCCACGAGGATGGTGAGCACTGACAGTGCATGCATCAGTGACACTGTCCCCCTTGTCCACCTGTTGGAGCACACGCTGCGTGGAATAATGGACAGGGCACTTGAGGCAGAACAGAGGCAGGAAGAGGAGGACTTCCTTAGCTCTCAAGGCCCCCTTTATCCAGACAGTGTTCCTGCGTGCCCGCCGATCACACAGGAAGAGGACGAGGAGGAGGAGGAGGAGGAGGAGGAAGATTGTGTCAGTATGGAGGTGGAGCCTGGCACTCAGCATCAGCAGTCTTTAAGGGATCAGTCCCAAGGAACACATGGACTTGTACGTGGCTGGAGGAGGTGGCTGCGGACGTTGTTGTCCTTAGTGACCCAGAGGACTCCGGACCGAATGCCTCAGCAAACCTACGCTGCATGGCCTCCCTGATCCTGCAAAGCCTGCGTAAGGATCCTCGTATTCGTGGTATCAAGGAGAAGGACCAATACTGGCTGGCAACCCTCCTTGATCCACGTTACAAGGGTAAGGTTGCGGACCTTATCTTGCCATCGCAGAGGGAGCAGAGGATGAAACATCTTCGGGAGGCCTTGCAGAAAGGTCTGTGCAACGCGTTCCCCAGAGACTGGGAGGTTACAAACTCCTGTTTCTGGACAACGTGTTGCTGAGGCTTCGGTCAGTCAAAGAAGGAGCGGTGGAGAAGGTGGCCGTCTGACCGATGCGTTCAGACAATTTTTTGGTCCGCAGCCCCAAGGTATGATCGGTTCCAGCAACCATCGCCAGCGTCTGTTTTACATGGTGCAGGAATACCTAGGGGCAAGATCAGACTTGGACACCTTTCCCACCGAAAATCCTCTGGGTTACTGGGTCTTGAGGATGGATCACTGGCCAGAGCTTGCACAGTATGCAATTGAGCTACTGGCCTGTCCTGCATCCAGCGTTCTTTCGGAACGTACATTCAGTGCTGCTGGAGGCGTGGTAACCGATCACAGGGTGCGTCTGTCCACTGACTCGGTCGATCGGCTGACCTTCATAAAAATGAATCAGTCTTGGATCACCACCAGCTACCAAGCACCTGATGCTGATGTAACTGAATAATTTTTTTCAGATCCCTTCAAAGACTGCCTATGTTGATGCTGAGTGATTATCCCTGAGTAATTATCCTCTTCCTCCTCAATCATCACGCTGATAGCTTGTAAGAACATTTTTGGTTCTGGGCGCCACCACCAGTGCCTAAGGCACAATTTTTCAGCCCCTGTATAACAGGGGCGTGTAATTACAATTTTTGATGTAATACTTTGCAGCACGGCTCGTTCCTGCATTCCAACTAGAGTGTCTGTGAGGGGTTGCAGTGTTGTGGCACCAGCACCAGTGCCTAAGGCCCAATTTTTCTGCCCCTGTCTAACAGGGGCGTGTAATTACAATTTTTGATGCAATACTTTGCAGCAGTGCTCGTTCCTGCGTTCCAACTAGAGTGTCTGTGAGGGGTTGCAGTGTTGTGGCACCAGCACCAGTGCCTAAGGCCCAATTTTTCTGCCCCTGTCTAACAGGGGCGTGTAATTACAATTTTTGATGCAATACTTTGCAGCAGTGCTCGTTCCTGCGTTCCAACTAGAGTGTCTGTGAGGGGTTGCAGTGTTGTGGCACCAGCACCAGTGCCTAAGGCCCAATTTTTCTGCCCCTGTCTAACAGGGGCGTGTAATTACAATTTTTGATGCAATACTTTGCAGCAGTGCTCGTTCCTGCGTTCCAACTAGAGTGTCTGTGAGGGGTGCAGTGTTGTGGCACCAGCACCAGTGCCTAAGGCCCAATTTTTCTGCCCCTGTCTAACAGGGGCGTGTAATTACAATTTTTGATGCAATACTTTGCAGCAGTGCTCGTTCCTGCGTTCCAACTAGAGTGTCTGTGAGGGGTTGCAGTGTTGTGGCACCAGCACCAGTGCCTAAGGCCCAATTTTTCTGCCCCTGTCTAACAGGGGCGTGTAATTACAATTTTTGATGCAATACTTTGCAGCAGTGCTCGTTCCTGCGTTCCAACTAGAGTGTCTGTGAGGGGTTGCAGTGTTGTGGCACCAGCACCAGTGCCTAAGGCCTAATTTTTCAGCTCCTGTTCAACAGGGGCATGTAATTACAATTCTTGATCTAATATTTCACAGCAGGGCCCTGTGAGGGCTTACAGTGTTTTGGCCACAGCAACACCTAAGGCCCAAATTTCTGCTGAGTATATAGGGCAGGACCCTACTTTCAAACATCTAACTTACAAACGACTCCTACTTGCAAACGGAAGGAGACAACAGGAAGTGAGATGAAATCTACCCATAGGAAGGGAAATTCTCTCATGTAAGAGTTAATATGGGAAAACAATTTCTCCTTTCCACTGATGCTTTCCAATCCTTGTTCCACAAAAAAACCCAAATTTTCAAAAAACATTTTTCATTGGGACAAAAAAGTGAGGTGAAATCTTCTGAAGAGGAGGAAAGACGCAAAACAAATGTCACAGGGGTGATAACCCTTCCCTATGTTTTCCAAAAAGCTTAGAAAAGATTTTTTGGCTGGAGCTAAACACATTAAAAATGTTCAAAATTACAAAGAGATTCTACTTAACAACAAACCTACAGTCCCTGTCTTGTTTGCACCGCCTGTATACTGCTGTTCAGAGTATATAGGGACCTTTCCTTATTTTAATTTGGGTGCGGGGTTCCCCTTAATATCCATACAAGACCCAAAGGGCCTGGTAATGGACTGGGGGGTACCCATGCCGTTTGTCTCACTGATTTTCATCCATATTGCCAGGACCCGACATGACATTAAACCCGCAAGCAGTTTTAAATGAGATTTTTTCCTTTAAAAATGACATTTGGTGCAGGGACTGTTCTAAACATGGGAAACACGCGTCACTTTACAGGCATACTATAGACACCCCCCAGGTACGATATTTAAAGGAATATTTCACTTTTTTTTTTTACTTTAAGCATCATTAAAATCACTGCTCCCGAAAAAACGGCCGTTTTTAAAAGTTTTTTTTGCATTGATACATGTCCCCTGGGGTAGGACCCGGGTCCCCAAACCCTTTTTAGGACAATACCATGCAAATTAGCCTTTAAAATGAGCACTTTTGATTTCGAACGTTCGAGTCCCATAGACGTCAATGGGGTTCTAACGTTCGTGCGAACTTGCGGTCCGTTCGCGGGTTCTGGTGCGAACCGAACCGGGGGGTGTTCGGCTCATCCCTACTCAGCAATACTCAACCATACCCAGCCATACTCATTCATGCTCAGCCATCCATTCATACTCATCCATCCCATCCGTATTCAGCCATCCCATCTATACTCAACCATACTCAACCATACCCAGCCATACTCAGCCATACTCATTCATGCTCAGTCATCCTATCCATACGCAGTCATCCCATCCATACTCAGCCATCCACATTTAGGGCTCAACCATGCTCAGTCATCCTCATCCACAGCTCATCCATCCCCATTCATGCTCATCCATACCACATCAGTTCCCACATCCATGCCACTACAGTGCCTCACAAAATTGTAATTGGTAGTCAAATTATATTTGAAATGTAGAACACCTGACGGTGCTCCCTGCATGTTGGGCCTCTGTATGTGGGCTGGCTGTGGAAAAGTCTCCTACATGTGGTATCACCATACTCAGGAGGATTAGGAGAATCTATTTTGGGGTGTAATTTTTGGTATGTAATGCTATGTGTTGGAAATATTGTATAAATGGACAACTTTGTGAAAAAGAAAATGCGTTTTCATTTTCTTTCCACATTTTCCAAAAACTTGTAGAAAAAAATGACACGTTCAAAAGACACATTATGCCTAATAGATTATACATTGGGGTGTTTTCTTCCCAAAATGGGGTCATTTTTGGGGCGTTTCCATTGCCCTGGTGCTCCAGGGCCTTCAAAAGTGTAAGAGGTAGTCAAGAAATTACAGTGGAACCTTGGATTACGAGCATAATCTGTTCCAAGAGAATGCTTGTAATCCAAAGCACTCGCATATCAAAGCGAGTTTCCCCACAGAAGTCAATGAAAACGAAGATAATTCGTTCCACAATGACTTCTATTGCATGCAATACCGCATGTGGCCAGAGGTGGGGGGCGCCGGAGAGACTCAGAAATACTCGGAGACCGCTCGGATGAACTCGGAAACTCTCGGAAAGGCTCGGAAACACTCAGGAATGGAGTATTTCCGAGTATTTCCGAGTGTTTCCGAATATTTCCAAGCAGTTCTGAACAGCTCCAAGTGTCACCGGCGCCCCCGCACCTCTGGCCAAATGCGGTACTGCACACCGCAGAGGCTTGAATCCTGCTCGTTTTGCGAGACAACATTCGCAAACTGAGTCAGGATTTTTTTAAAATAATGTCTCGTATTGCGAAACGCTCGTTGCCCGCGTTACTCGCAATCCGAGGTTCCACTGTATATGTGTAATTTATGCACCTAGAATGCCTGAAGGTGCTCCCTCAATGTTGGGCCTCTGTATGTGGCCAGGCTGTGTAAAAGTCTCACATATGTGGTATCGCCATACTCAGGAGGAGTAGCAGAATGTGTTTTGGGGTGTAATTTGTGGTATGCATATGCCATGTGTGAGAAATAAAGTGCTAATATGACAAATTTGTGAAAGAAAAAAAAATCTTGATTTTGCAAAGAATTTTGGGAAAAAATTACACCTTCAAAAAACTCACCATGCTACTTACTAAATACCTTGGAATGTCTACTTACCAAAAAGGGGTCATTTGGGGGGTATTTGTACTCTACTGGCTTGTTAGGGTGTCTAGAAATTAGATAGGTACTTCAGGTGTGGTTAATTTTCAGAGATTGGCGCCATTTTGGCCAAAATTTATGAAGAAAAATGAATTATTTGCAAAATTTTATAACAGAAACGAAGAAAAATGCATTTTTTAAAAAGAATTTTCAGTCATTTTGCTTTTATAGCGCAAAAATTTAAAAACCCAGCGGTGATTAAATACCACCAAAAGAAAGCTCTATTTCTGTGGAAAAAAGGGACAAAAATTTCCTATGGGTACAGTGTTGTATGACTGAGTAATTGTCATTCAAAATGTGAGAGCACTGAAAGCTGAAAATTGGTCTGGTTAGGAAGGGGGTTTAAGTGCCCAGTGGGTAAGTGGTTAATCACTTCAGCCCCGGAAAGGATTTGCCCCCTTTATGACCAGGAAAAAAGGGGGGATAACTGCGCTATGGTGAACAAACATGACGTGACTTTATCACGA
Source organism: Lithobates septentrionalis (assembly GCA_037952835.1). NCBI lineage: Eukaryota > Metazoa > Chordata > Amphibia > Anura > Ranidae > Lithobates > Lithobates septentrionalis. The sequence goes on from JBBDGP010003751.1 coordinate 290,990, forward strand.
AACGCCGCGTAGGGCAGAGTGACGTGACGTGACTTTATCACGAAACGCAGCGTAGGGCAGAGCGATGTGTTCTCGTCACCTCCCATTGCTGCTGTTGTTTCCAGTAGGACGGGCTGTCTGTGAGCTTCCGGCCGGCGCTCCAGACTACACTATACGCCTACTATTGTCTACTAACATGTGAGTTTAATTCTTTTACTTATTTTAATAAAGTCAACGATTTTACACTATATGGAGCCTTCTTTCCTTTCATGCCATATTCGTAATGCTGTGGGCTGATGTCTAAGTACCTGTCAGTGTGAACATCCCTAGTATGATACCAAAGTTTCTGATGTCTCATCTCAATATAAGGCTTCTGGTCCATTGTTCGTGGTTCAAATCAGTATTGATAAACAGCTCTCTCTGATCCTCTGTAACGGGGGATCACGAGTTTCTGGTAAGCGGCCAGTCTCATTTACGGTGGTGGAACAAGCACTTTTCTCTTCTCATAGCAAGAATTCATATCTTTTGGAATCCTTTTGATTTTCTTTCATATATTTTTATATCACTTGGGTGATTCACAATTTTTGTATTTAGACTCTTATATATTATTTTTGTTTTTTTCATTTTTTGATTATTAATTTGAAATGTGTTTTGAATTTCATGTTTAATGCACTAATGGGGATTTTTTTCACTCAATTTTAATCATTTGGTTTGGTGATGATGTGTATGATCGCTAATCCTCTCTAGCACGATTCAACCCCTCTTTTTTCCCCTTTATGACCAGGCCATTTTTTGCAATACGGCACGTCGTCGCTTTAACTGACAATTGCGCGGTCGTGCGACGCTGTACACAAACAAAATTTATGTCATTTTTTTTCTCACAAATTGAGCTTTCATTTGGTGGTATCTGATCACCTCTGCGTTTTTTTTTTTTTTGCGCTATAAACAAAAAAAGAGCAACAATTTTGAAAAAAAAAATATATTTTTTACTTTTTTGCTATAATAAATATCCAAAAAAAAAAAATGTCTTCATCATTTAGATGATAAAGAAAAAAACACCAGCAAATTGAAAAAGTTTAAAATCAATTTTAACCTGCCATGGCCGCAATGCTTCACTTTCAGGCCACAGCTAAACTTTAGTGGCATGTCACTTTTAATGGGCAGTACCACCGCTGAGTGCAACCCATTCCAGCGAACGTGGCCACGCTGCAACCGCCTTGCAACTTTTTCCACCCGTGAATGAGCCCTTACCATGTAATAAAAAAATGTATAAAATATTCCTAACATTTAATAATTTATTATTAAAATATTTGTAAAGTTTTAAAAAAAAACTTCCTTACAACTTTTTACGATGAATTAATAATAATTCAAATGAATTATTAATTAAAATATTCCTAACGTTTGATAATTAGTTAATTAAATATTTCTAACACTTAATGAGTAATTATTAAAATATTTCTAATATTCCTAAAGGAGAAAAAAAAAGCTACAAATTTAAAAAGTTTGAAAACAACTTTTGAAAGGACAAGTTGAAGCTTCTGTTAGATTCTAGTGAATGGTTTTTGGTTTATTATAAATTCAAATAAAGTAAAACTATAGAAAATTTAATTGTATTTAAAAAAATGTGCTATTATAGAGTGCAGACCTTGGCAGGAATAAAAGGAGAAAAAAAATCGCCATATGTATAATATAATTATGATAATGAGGTGGTATGAGCGCCAGGACATCAAACCAATCGCAAGGATTTTCCCATCACACCCCCAATATTTAACAGAAAGGAAACAGGTGTCAGAGCTATATGCAAATATGTAGCACTATGTACCACAAACATATGGTAAAGGCATATTGTTTTCTTTTTTTTTTTCCTCCTTATGAATGCTTGTTTTATATATATATCAAACGGCATAATAAAACCTTGCATTTGGCGTAGACAGGAATTTTTTTTCTTTCTTTCCTCCTCTCTCTCTTTCGGTCGCGGTACACAAAAGACACTTCTGATCTTACCCTTTTTAAGACTGTACTCTGTTCACACTGCTCTTCTTTTGTCAAGGATTCTTTTCAAGACGACTTTGATAAAAAAAAAAAGGGGAAAAAAAATCAAAGAAATGTCTAGGTTGTTAAATGACCCACTAATAACCAGAGCTAATAAGGAAAATGCTTCTAAACTTTCTTTTAGGCCCATATAAAGGGCCTATTGTTTTATCGCTCAGAGCCGTGAGTGGAACCTGTGTTTTCAAAGATGACTCGGCGTTTCGAAATAATACCTGAATCGGCGCATTATGTATCTAAAAATCCTTTAATAATGCCTTTCCCACAGCAGGTCGCTGCAGCATCCTTTATGTAAACTGAGTCAGCCAGGCGCAGCAGATTGATTTGTCTTCTGTTCCTTTGGCTATAAGAAAAAAAAAAAAATTTTGATTGAAAATTTAGGAATTGTCGTAAAAAAAATAAAATTTTATGTACAACCAATGAGGGCTAAATTGAGGAAGAATAAGACTAAAAATAGGTATGCCATAGTGTATGTGGATATCAAAGCTCCACCTCAAAGGTTAAAGTTCAACCCAAGAATAATAAAAAAAAAAAAAACTTTTTTTTCTTTTTTTTCCACATTTATTAAAATACCATTTTAGGCTTGAAGATTACTTGGCACCCCCACCCCCCAAAAAAGATGTCTTTTCTAAAAGCAGAGACCCTGTAGAATAAATATTTATTTAAAAATGTGTTTAAAAATTTAGGAATTGTCGTACAAAATTCCATTTTATGTTCAACCAATGAGGGCTGAAAGGAGGAAGAATAAGACTAAAGCTAAGTATGCCATACTGCAAGTGGATATTGAAGCTCCACCCCAATGGTTAGAGTTCAATCCCAGCATGTAAAAAAAAAAAAAAATCTTTTTTCTTTTCTTTTTTTCCCCACATATATTAAAATACCCATTTTAGGCCTGAAGTTTACTTAACACCCCCCCCCCACCACCACCACCACCCCCCCCCCCCCCACCACCACCACCACCACCACCACCACCTCCATATGTATTT